>JAPIVC010000468.1:0-15000 GCA_030586385.1 Camponotus fellah
ATTCACCTTATCAAACCCGCTGGCTCTCAGCGACCGCGCAGTCCACCGGAAACGCGAAAACGTCAACGAAAGATTCGACTTTGAACCTCCTTCGCTTGCATTTTGACTTGACCGCCACGAAAACCCTCCATGACCAAGGATGGTCATGTTGCTGGGCGACCCCACCAAAATACCCCCAAAATTTGGGGCAAAAAAGCCGTCCACCGCGAGACCGCGGCGGACAGTCGTTAATCAAAAATCAGATAGAAAAGTGCCGGAATTAGGGGGCAAATCGTTTTTATTTTACGTCGAGAACATATTGTCAAAATATAAAATTAATAAGTGAATAATAAATATTACTTGTGAACTACGGATTTTGAAGAGTACTTGCGTCTTCGGCAACCTCCCACATCCTCGTGCCGCTCCGGGCACAACAGATAGATTGGTCATTTATAGATGAAACTTGATTTTTTCTTTTTATTTTTGCATGAGCATTTGATGTATTTAGATCGGATTTTTCGATCTCACTATTTTCATTACAACCTAATCGTCGAAGTCAGTCGGAAAAGACTCAATAATTGCAGATAACTTTTTGTTAATTGATTTAATTTCTTCGATATCAGAATCAGTGTTAATATCAGACATTATTAAAATCTGTAAACACTTTTCCTTTGCATGTTTCAAGGTTTCTAAAAAAAAAATGATAATTAAGATTAATATTTATGAATCTTGTAAAATTTTTTTCGCAAATGCATTGACATAGAATTATCAAATATAAGAAATTATCATACTCGTCAAAGCCAATATTTTTTAAATATTGTACAAACTTCAATTTTCCGTATTTTCTTGATTCTCAATAACGCTTGATATTCTTCTTCTACTTTTATATAGAGGCATTTAACAATGAGTTTTGCGAGGTGTCAATCATTTTTCAGGAGGAGGACTGAGGCCATTGTCAAATTCAATGACTGTATATCGATTAGATGTCATTTAGATTTATCATTTAGATTTATCATTAGATCATCTTGATAAGAGCTGAAAATTTGATAAAGGATTCCGTAAATTCTTATGGAAAGTGACTCTCAGTCGATTTGCCTGAAATTAAAGGAGTGGATATAATTTGATCACGTTCGAAACGGTCACGTTCGAAACGGCCACGTTCGTAATGACCACGCGTTCGTAATGGCCACGTTCCAGGAATGGCCACGTTGAAACGGCCACGTTCCGAAACGGCCCACACACACACACACACACACACGGGGGGGTGCAAGGGGGGCCTTCGGCTCCCCCTCTCGCACCCACCCCGTCTACCTCGCTTCGTGTGAAAAGCTACAAATCTATGTGTGTGTGCGTGTAGCCGTTTCGAACGTGGCCGTTTCGGGCCCGTGTTCGAACGTGACGAACCATTTTGAACATGGTTAAATTTACCCGTGGCCATTTCGAACGTGGTCATTTCGGACGATCCCAAATTAAAGTATGCTGCTGTTTATGACTTACTGATGAAATGTTCGAGTGGATATAATTTGACCACGTTCGAAATGGCCACGGGTAAATTTAACCACGTTCGAAATGGCCACGTTCGAAACGGCCACGTTCGAAACGGCCACGTTCGTAATGGCCACGCGTTCGTAATGGCCACGTTCGGAAATACGTTTGAAACGGCCACGTTTGAAACGGCCACGTTTGAAACGGCCACGTTTGAAACGGTTACACACACACACATACACGGGGGAGGGGGTGCAAAGGGGTCCTTCGGTCCCCCTCCCGCACCCACTCCGTCCACCTCGCTTCGTGTGAAAAGCTACAAACCTATGTGTGTGTGCGTGTGGCCGTTTTGAACGTGGCCATTACCTTTACGAACGCGTGGCCATTACGGACGTCGCGTGGCCCTTTTCAATGGTCCAAATTTCCGTGGCCATTTCGAACATGATCATTTCGGACGCTCCCAAATGTTCTCATGCAACTCGAAATAATAGGCCAGTTTCGAGCTAGAGAGCGCTGAAGTCATCAATATACGTAGTACGTTAAGAATTTGTGTAAATGATATTGTAAATGCGGGAGTGCGTGTGTATGTGTTTGTGCGTATATGTGTCAGGAATACCTCCACTCCATCTTGAATTCCTATTAGGAGAGCGAAGTTTGCGTTATATAGTTAGAAGTGCTTCTCGATTATTATTACTATATTTATTTTCATTATATTTTATTCCCATTGAACAATATTATTTCTTAATAATATAAAATAAATATCATCAAACTGACAAAGTTATATTAATAATTGCTAACTTCAACTAACAAGAATAGTATAATATATCTTATACCATGTTAAAAGTAAAAATCATTAGATTATATTAACTAAAGTTTACACGTTTTTTTGTATTAGATGGTTGGTTAGTTTGCTCACTCTGACTCAATCTGTCTGTCGTTAGCACTCAATTGAGCTAAGTCTAATTCTTCTTATTTTCTTTTTCTCTTTTGTAATCTAAGTCGCAAGCATGAATACCAAGTAAATAGAATGTATTCACAAAGGCTGTAGTAAATTACTTACTAAAAATACAACAAGTTATAAGCCCAGTGCATTTCAGTGCATGCTCAAAAATTTGTTAAAGGAAAACAGCAAGTATATTCTTGGTGAGGTTAGACATTAGGATGGATTTAATAAAACATCTGCTTGATTACTACGAAGGAGCATTAGATAGGCATTGATGGTAAAACCGCTAGCAGAAGAAGCTACGAATGCACAAGTCAAGACTCACAAGGAATATTCAGATTGTTATCGTAGCTATGCAGAATCGATAATTACAAGTGCTGATGAAGTCTATGAGAAAATAATGGATAAGGAAACAGCCAGTGAAGCATTAAAGAAATAGTTGAAAGCAACGTCTAAAGATCAATTATTTAAAATATGCACTGAGTTTTTTGCTTTCAGCTGGAAATCAGGTAACAATGTATTTACACATATAGCTCAATTAAGAAGTCTATGGAATGAATTAAATAATGGACTTCAAATTAAAGGAGAAAATGCATTGCCTGATCTAATTGGATATGGGAATAAGTTTTAATCGTTTTTTCATAGATGACATTAATAGTATCGCTTGCATCTTTTCTAATCTTTCGATACATGGATTTAAAAGGTGTGTACGTGAGCTGTTAAACGTAGTATAAGACTTTTGTTTGAAGTGCAAACAACAAGTATTCATATCACATCAAAAATGTCGGAATTTGTTCCAAAAAAGCAGCATTTGCGGGAAGTTCTTCTTCACTACTATCTTTTGAAGAAAAGCTGCGGAAACGTGCCGTTTGCTTGTGGATGTTTACGGCGACCATGCTCCATCGAAGCCAACTTGCAGATATTGGTTCTAACGCTTCAAAAGTGATAATTTCGATGTCAATGACAAAGAACGCGATGGTGCCCCAAAAAAGTTCCAAAATGAGGAACTTGAGGAATTGCTTGATATTGATCCAGGTCAGACACTTGAAGAATTGTCTGCAGCATTGGGTGTTGATCGGTCCACCGTTGGAAAACACTTGCCGAGCATGCACTGAGAATGGTTCAGAAGATAGGAAATTGGGTACCACACAAGTTGAAGGAAAGAGACATTGAAAGGCGTTTGGTCACTTGGAAAATGTTGCTTCAACAACAAGAGAAAAAGGTTTTTTGCATCGGATCATCACTGGCGATGAAAAATGGATTCATTATGACAATCCTAAACGTAAACTAGCATGAGTGAAACCAGGTGAACCAGGTCCATCAACCAAAGCGCAATTTTCATGGGTCAAAGGTTATGCTCGGTATCTGGTGGGACGTGCGTCTACTATGGGTGTAGTCTACTATGAGCTGCTGAAACCGTCCGAAATTATCAATTCCCAACGTTATCGACTTCAACTAATGCGTTTGAAACAAGCTATTCAAGAAAAACGGCAGGAATGGCGCGATAGACACGAAAACTGATTTTGCATGACAACGTTAGGCCACATGTTGGTCCATCCGTCCTAACATACCTAGAAGGGGTGAAATGGGAGATCCTACCTCACTCGCCGTATTCACCATTGCCCCTATCATTTGTTCCGATCGATGCAGTCGGCATTTACTGGAGAATGCTTCACCTCATATGACAGCATACAAAAATGGATCGATGACTGGATCGCTTCGAAAGAAATAGAATTCTTCACTCGAGGAATCCGTTTATTGCCTGAAAGATGGGCGAAAATTGTCGCTTCAGATGGAAAATATTTTGAATAAAATCATTTAATATTTTCATATTCAAACTATGCTTTTTTCTACATAAAAAACGATTAAAACTTATTCTCATACCCAATATTAGTTTGCAAAACCTTACAAATTTTGTCAAGTAATTTTGAAACACTCAAATCTAGTTGAATGTTATTAACCAGAAAGGAAAATAAAACTTTCGATGAATTGTGGTTCAGCTGTGTGCATGTTTGAAAAAAATTTCACAAAGAGTGACAAAAACGACAAAGTAGTGCAAGAGGCACTTGTAGCTAAAGTAAGTAACAAAAACTAAAACAAAACACTAGGTTATAAGAATCGAAAAAGGATGATGTCTGCAATTATTGTAAGAAAAGTGGACACTGTAAAGGATTGCAAGCAGTGGATTGCTGATGGAAAACCATCGAAAAATACTGCAAAGGATAACACAAAGAGTAATACAATTGCAAGTGTGGCATTTATATCAATTTACGAAGAAGCCTGTACAATAGAAGAAAAGTCCTCAGCTTGGTGATTTGATAATGGCGCAACAAGGTATGTAACTAATTGCTCACATTATTTTTAGATTTTCAAAAATTGAAGGAGCCGTGTTACGTTAAGACTGCTGGAACAAAGACACTTATAGCACTTAGGAAGGTTCAATTCGCTTTTCGTCTATTGATCACCAAGAGATTACATTAAATAATGTATGGTATGCTCCAAAGGTCTCTAGAAATTTGTTTTCAGTTTTGGTTGCTCAGGACTGAAATCCTAACAGCAAGTTTACATCAGCAGCTACAAAATATTCACTTGAAATCAATGGTAAATAGTTGCTGTATGGAACAAGAAAACTAAATGGAACACTGTTTAAGGCAGCTATTAAATCTATTTTACCCAAACGAGTAGCTGAGATAACTACCATTATTGAAGATTTCAATGCAACTATGTCATAAAAGATAGGAACATCAAGACAAATATGTAAAATTAATGCTTGAAAAGAAGTTAGGCATTAATATTCGATTGGAAAAGGAATTTTGCGAGTCATGCGTTTACAGTAAAGCGCATCGACTATCTTTGGTCACAGAAATAGAGCATCTAGAGCTGATGAGCTAGTGTCAGCTAATACTTGTGGTTTATTCCAAAAATCTTTTCAGAACAATCGATATTTAGTTATATTCAAACACAATTACACCAAGTTTCGGTACGGCTACGTTGTTAAAGAAAAGTCAGAAGTTAAAGATGTTCTTAAACATGTTATTAAACATGCGAAAACTCTAGGTCATTCAATTAAAGAACTAAGTGATAATGGAGGTAAGTTTGATAATAAAGATGTTCGAGAGATCTTATGTGCATCATGCAAAAGGCCCCTACACACCAGAGTAGAATGGTGGTAGTGAATGTGAGATGCGCACTATAGTGGAAATGGCAAGAACCTTCAAATATTCCAATTTAGAAACAAGTTTTTCAACAGCGATGTGGGCGGAATTGGTTCGTACGGCAGTGTATATTCTAAATCGAACTAAGAAATCATCTGTAGAATGCGTCAGTCCGTTTGAGCTATGAATGTGCAGAAAGCCTAGAATTAAACATTTATGTATTATTGGATTTATCTGTTATGTTCATATTCCGGTTCAAAGACAACGAAAAATGGATAAGAAGGTAATAAAAGGTTATTTTGTCTATGATGGTGATGAGCGCTACAGGATTTGGCTGAAAGAAGAAAACAAGATCATCTTATCAAGAGATGTAATCTTTCAAGAAAAAAATAGCAAGTGTGAAAAACATGTTGAATTACCATTTAAAGATGCAAAAAGAATTAATGATCAAGAAGAACATGAAAAGAACAAAGAAGAAAGTGCAAAAGATAACTTAAATAAAGAAGATTAAGATAAAAAAGAAGATCAAGATAATAAGAAGAGGAAGAGACAGAAAGCGAAGATAGATGAAGATGATAACGATTCAGAAGAAGATGATTCTACAATCATTCAACAAAGCTTTAAGATATAGGCTTTTTACCAAGATCATTCGAGAATCCATCTACAGAAGATATAGTTAAGGTTAAAAAAGTATTTTGATACATAGCACGTACAATATACATTGATATTGTTTATTGTCCAAGCGTCAATGATGGTGTTCTGCATTGCTACAGCGATGCAGATTTTGATGGATGTAATAAAACAGGTCAATTAGTATCTGGAGTAATTGTGACACATGCAGGAAAAGCTATATATCGTGGCTTAGTCGAAGACAATCAATGGTAGCCACTTCAACAACTAAAGCCGAAATAGTAGCAGCAAATAAAACAGTTAAAGAGATTATATGAGCAGACTGTTTCGAAACATCGGGAAGTTAAAGCATATACCTATTCTTCAAATCGATAAGGCAACAGTAAAATTAACTCAGAACCCTGAGTTTCATCGTCGTACCAAGCATTAAACATTTCTTTATCTGAGAAAAAACAATGGAAGGAGAGTTGGATATCAACAAATTCCAACAGAGCAGCAAGTTTGACCAGATGTGATGACCAAACCCTTAGCGAAGACACACAGATTACTAATAATTTGTGACAAGATGGAACTTAAAAATTAAAGAAAGTTTTTTTTTATTATTATTATTAAAACTTTAATTAATAAGGGAAAGTGTTAAAAGTAAAAATCCATAGATTGTATTAACTAAAGTTTACGCACGTTTTTTTTTTGTATTAGAATGTTGGTTAGCTGATTCACTCTGTCTGTCGCTAGCACTCAATTAAGCTAAGTCTATCTTCTTGTTTTCTTTTCTCTTTTGTAATCTAAATCGCAAGAATAAATACCAAGGAAATAGAACATAAAGACTGTAATAAATTACTTACTAAAAATACAACATACTAATGTTAAGAGGCAAGGAGATTTACCTTATAAATAAACAAGCACCCCAAAGGGATCATATTCTCAAAATTCAAAACATCTTCATCATTGATCTTGATTAACACTAATATTGAGAAAATAGATGAATAACTTATATGTCACTAGAGTGAAATATGAGAAATAATAATATTCCCAAATGAACGAAGTGTTTGCTTGTAGCAAGAAAAAGGGTGAACTTTGATCTTTCGGCATGAAAACAGGACTAGCAATCTAAATGTGCACGCATATAAACATGCACAGACACATACACACACACACACACACACACTCACGTGTTTACAATATCACTTACACAAATCCTTAACGTATTACATATGTTGATTTCAGCGCTCTCTAACTCGAAACTGGCTCATTATTTCGAGTTGCGCCCATGAGAACATTTCAGTAGGTTATGAACAGTAACTTTCATTTCAGGCAAATCGATTGACAACCATTTTCATAAGAAATTTGCGGGATCCTTTAACTTATAAAACTTGAGATATAATTTATTTAGAATTAAATTCTTCCTTTATATTTCAAATAGACAGTAAATGAATAATTTTCTATTTATTCTATTAATTCCAATTAGTTTAATATTCTAAATCTTACCTCTGCTTGTATCAAATATCAGAAATTAAAGTGATAGAAATAGTTATTATATTTTTGATCTTTTATTAATAATCCCGACTTTATATATATATATATATATATATATATATTTGACAGAAATTTGATTGCGAGAAAATATATCACATAGGGAGGAAAGCGAGGAAATTATCGAATCAAATACAGATTGTTGCCAATTTGTCAGATCACGCATCCTGTTTAGCAAAATCCTTCCACTTCTGCCGTTAATCTGCAGTCAAATTATGCGCACAGTTAGTTCCTGCTTGGTTTCTGCCGACAATCTATCAGATTCTGTGAGCAGGCTCTGCTCGAATTTTGACATCAATTTGTCAACTTAATTAGTAATAACAGCTTCAGAACCAAATTTGTAGCCTTTTTGTTAACAGTTAGCTTAGTTGATAACAGACACTTGGCATGATCTGCTTTCTACAGACTTTGCTATCTGGGAATTATCTGAAATGACATGTGCATACCTTAAAAATCAATATTTTAATATTTTATTTTAAATATTTTTTAAAATCTTTCTTTTCATTTTTGTCTTTTTAAATGATTAAGTCTTCATCAATTTTTCCTCAAAATTATTTATTTCTCCTCAACATTATTTTGTGCTTTAAAAAATTACAGAGATTTTAGGCATTTTTATAATATGTAGAACATCTTTTATACACTGAGCAACAAAATTAACGGAACAAAAATTTTTATCAAAATTTCACTCAATTTTAAATAATCATAACTCCGCGAAAAATGGTCGTATCAGAAAATTTTTTTTTTATTTTAAAGTTTGAAGTCTCTACTTTAAAGAGAATTTGTCATATTTTGACTTCCTCCTTTCCTCCTTTCCGTCATCTCCTTAAAAGTGAGGTCATGTTTTATTTTAAAAAGTTTGCATATTTTGACGCGCTTAACGGAATGAATTTTTCTCGCAAACATTATAAAAATTACCGTAGAATATAAACTTTTCTGCACAAATTAAAAAAAAATTGAAATTTGTATGATTCTTTTGGCGGAGTTATGAATGTTGACATGAAGTTACCCATGCATTTTAGTCTGTTTATGTCTGTTACCGCCAGCATTAGCGTTATTCGATGCACATCATGAGGAGGTTACTGGTCGGATTTTGTGCATCGTGTGGTGTGTGTGTGTGTGTGTGTGTGTGTGTGTGCGTGTGTGGTGTGTGCGTGCGCGCGCGTGTGTGTGCGTGTGTGTGTGTGTGTGTGTGTGTGTGTGTGTGTGCGTGCGTGCGTGCGTGCGTGCGTGTGTGTGTGTGTGTGTGTGTGTGTGTGTGTGTGTGTGTGTGTGTGTGTGTGTGTGCCAAAAAAATTGTACAGACTTCAATTTTTTTTTTTAATTTGTGCGCAAAAGTTTATATTCTACGGTAATTTTTATAACGTTTGCGAGAAAAATTCATTGCACCCCGTGGAGCGCGTCAAAATATGCAAAACTTTTTAAAATAAAACATGACCTCACTTTTAAGGAGATGGCAGGAGAGAGGAAAGGAGGAAGTCAAAATATGATAAATTCTTTTTAAAGTAGAGACTTCAAATTTTAAAATAAAAAAAAAATTTCTGATAGGCAAAATGCAAGTAGCATGGTGGCGCACCATGGTCAAAATCGTAAGTTCCCGTGAGTCATTTGAGAAAGCTACGAATTGTAGAAAATATAAACAGTAAACATATAAACAATAAATAAATAAACGTATGACATCATATGCAAACGAAAATGAGTGATCCATCAGGAAATAGTATCAAAAAAAATCGAGAAAAAGAAAATCAGTGACATGTTGTGTTCCTGGATGTGGAAATTCATACTTGAATATGGAGGATGTGACGTTTTATGTTTTTCCATCAAAACCTCACGAGTGTGATAGGAGAGAAAAATAGATAAATTTCGTAAACCGTTATAAGTAAGTTGAAAATAATTATATGTATGAAATGAGTCTGCATGTATTTTAATATTTTAGTAATGGAGTATTATAAAAATATAATAATATATATAATATGTATAAATGTACGATACATTTATTGGTTATGTTTTGATTTAAACTGAATCAATTTCAAATTTTTTTGATTTTTATAATATTTTTCTAGCGAAGACGGTTTACAATGGCAATCTACAAAGCACTCAAGAATTTGCAACAAACATTTTTGTGATGGAGAAAAGTCAATGAATCCTCGCAACCCTGCCTACGTACCAAACATCTTTAATTCAAAAGATTCTACAAAAGAAAAAAATTGGAGAGAAAATCATAGATAGATATAAGAAAAGATCAGAATCATCTTCTCAAAACAACAGTATTTACAGTGTTATGATATTGATCTTGACTGTTCATTGTCGCAAGAATCACCAACAATATCAGTGCAAATAATGGCAAATAATGCGCAAAAAGATAAATGGACTCAAACCCCAGACTTTCATATTGATGAATACAATTTCAAGTTTTTTTCTTCTTTTGAGTATATTGATGGAATGTCAAATGTTAGTACGGAAGCAATCATTCCCCATAAGATAATACTCGGTTATATTAATCCTAAAGTTAATCGAGCCACTGGAATTTTAAATAATTATGATGATTTGGAAGGTTTTCATAGTTATGACAAAAGAATCACTAAAGATCAATTGAAAAGAATAACCAGTTTATCAAAGAAGGTTTTTGAATTATTTTTAGGAATATTGGATGTGTCAAGCAATGTTCAAGTCAAAAAAGAAAACAGATTATTAATATTCTTAATAAAAATAAAACAGGGAATACCATTTCATGCAATCTCAGTCTATTTTTGCATAAATCCATCAATAGTATCAAGAATATTTGAAGAAGTTCTTTTACAATTATCATCTGCAACTAAAAATTATATTTTTTGGTCTGATAAAGAAATTATTCAAAATACTATGCCAATTGCTTTCAAGATTCATTATTCTGATTGTCGATGCATAATAGATTGTACTGAATTTAAAATTGAACAACCATCAACTGTAGAAATGAAAGTGTACACATACTCACAGTACAAATCAGCATACACTTTTAAGATCTTAATAACGATAAGTCCAAATGGAAGTATTATATTTATATCAAAGTGTTAGTGAAAGGAAAACCAATGATACTTTTATAACAACTAATTGTAGTTTTGAGTGAATTTCTTACAACCAGGTGATATTGTACTGGCTGATAAAGGTTTCCCTGGTATAAAAACATCTGTGGAAAACAAAAATGCTATTGTTGTTATTCCTCCATTTCGACATGACGGCCATTTAACTGAAGAAGAACTTCTTGAAACTAATAGTATTGCAAGTGTTCGAATACATGTGGAACGAGCCATTCAAAGAGTAAAAATTTATAATATATTGCATAAAATAAACACATCATTATTTCCTTATGTTGACAATATTATGCATATGTGTTGCATTATGGCCAATTTGCAAGCACCTATCATAAACAGCTGATGAAATAAAACAGTGATGTGAAAAGTATAAACTTTATTAACAATAAAAAATGTGATATTTTTTAAAATACAATATTATTTCTTAATCTAAATTATGTACTTACATAACGTGTAATTACCATGAATAAACAATTGAATATAATGCTTATAAGCCATAAAAAGGGATTAAATGTTTAATATAATATTTAAAATAGAACATTTCTAATTAAAGAATAGTCTTTTTTAAAAATTCTTCATCTCTTTTAACTGTTAAGTGTAAAGATTCACTATTTTTGCTAAAAATATACATATTATATAAAAATATACATACGTTAAAACCAGTACAGTATAAACCTATTTAAATTTGAGTATAATACTCATGTGATTTTTTCAACTGTAAACATGCCTCTTCTTCAGTAAAAATAATGTATGGCACATTAATACTTTTATACAATTTTCAATTTCAACAATAGGTTTATTTGCACGTGATTGGACTTTATTTCCAGTGTACGGACTAGTTTATCACACTATTTTCCACACAAATCCACATCAAGACTATAACACAACCAAGGCTGTTTGTAATGTAGTATTAAGCCACAGTCATATACAGCTACTAAAGTTAATCTTTCAAAAGTTTTGCGAGCCACTGGTTCATTTCTTAATTCATAATGGACATTTCGCAGAGCTTGTCCAGTGAGATCCTTTTTTTGTAACATTTTTTGGGCTCTTTAAAATCTTTTCTCCTAGTTTTTACACTATGGCTTCGAGTAGCAGATATTCTAATCCTTTCTATAAACCAAGTATCACTTCCAGACTGTTCCATAGTAGTATCACAAATATTTATCATGTCATTTTTGTTAACACACATTATTTTCATAAAAAATTTGTTCATAAATTATATTGAAATTTAGATTATTCGTATAAATTTTAAACTTTTTTTGATTTTCAAAAACAACATCAATTATTTGACTGCATTGAGTATTTTGCAAACTAACAACTACCTTACTTAATATTTCATTTATTAAACTATTAACAAATCTTTGGCTTTCTGTTCTATTGGCAGACTTAACTAAATTGTATAACGAATAAGAAAAATTGATTTTACTCAGTGAAAGGGGTTCAATTTCATACTTTAATTTCTTTGGTGGAATTAAATCTTCTATTTTCTTAATTTTTGCATACTTCTCTTTACCTACATTAGCAATCTTTGGCGCCAGCCATGTACATGGTTCGCTTGTTTTGCTTTTATCCGTGTAATTGTTTACAAAATATACTAAAGCTGCCCTGTGCTTGCACTGAAGCTAAACAAGCAGTACATTCACATGAGTTCGAAGTAATTTGTCGTGCTTCATTCAATTAATAAAAACATATAAACAAAATCATAACCTATTGTTTATTGACAAATTTTACTACTAACAGCTAAATATGCAAAAATTATACATTATTTACATTTAAAATAGTTTTATATAGAATATTTCCAACACCAGCGGCAAGCTTACGTGATCAGGCAATGATCACGTAAGCTTCTATTGTAGATTGAGTACCCCACTTTATTTCTCGTACATTTCCAACATGCCCACTTTCAAATAATAAACGATCATTTTTTGCAACATTCGAACGATAATCCTCAATAAAAACTTTTTGGAAACCAGTTTTTAAAATGATTTTATTTATTTTAATGTATAATATGATCGCATACGCTTGCGGTAATTCAAATATAGACTCACAGAAACTTACGTGCTTTGCTATGTGGAGCGCTAGTGTCGACCCATCTGTCACTTGCATTTTGCTTATACGACCATTTTTCGCGGAGTTATGATTATTTAAAATAGAGTGAAATTTTTATCAAAATTTCACTCTATTTTATTTTTGTTGCGTTAATTTTATTGCTCAGTGTATGTATAATATAATGAAGAAATAATGATTATGAAAAAATATATATTTTGAAATGATAACATTTAATATTTTCTATAGAAAATTTTCCATATAAAAAATGATTGATGATTTCTTGATAAATTTCATATAAAAAATGATTGATGACATTATTATCAAAATCACATTTTTTTAAGCACATAATTATTTATTTGCTACATTTATTTAAAGGATGTCATTAAAAATTTAAACGACATCTTCACAACGCAAACGATTATGGAATGATACATGATGATTATCTAAATCAGTGGATTTACTTGCAACTTTGGCCAGATTAGTTTACGCCTACTGTTTCTCTCTTACCACTCGCGTCGCTTGTAATTAAAGAGCGCTCAGAAACATGCGCGTCACAAATGTAACAATATGTGTGACAATATATCTAAGTTCTCCTTATTGTAATTACGTTTCAAAACACAAATATTTTAAATTGTTACAGAACATATACATATATAATTAATAATGGAATAATTATTTTTATTATTAATAAAGAGAACTTTGACAGATTGCCACATTATATTTGTGATTATATTTGTGTGCTCATGTTCCTGAGCACTCCTTAGTTACGAGCGTCTGGCAGCGCGGTTGCTAAAGCGCGAGCGGTAAGAGGGGAATAGTAGGCATAAGAAATCTGGCCAAAAGTTGCAAGTAAATCTCAGCACTAATCTAGATGTTACTTTTTCTGTTTTTCACATTACCATTTTTATTCATTTTTTCTGTATTTGTATAAATCAATCTTCTCGTAATATTTTCGAGATTTACAAATAATATTGAATATATTTATTGAAAAGACGATTTTTTAATATATGCGAAATTAATATAATGCAAAATTATAAAACATTATTACAATTTTAACGATTTATAATTGATTTTTATGTGTATGTTGCAGGTAGATCCGTGAGATTGTAGAAGGATTCAGAAGAGAATTTAGGTAAAGACTTTTTTTATGTATTTCAATATAAATTGATAAATCACCTTTTTATATTCTTTTTATAATATGTTTAATATAAAATAAATATGATATATGTATATGTGTTTCGCTTAACATAATTTTTAAAGCAAAACAGTAAAATTTTGATTATCAAAAATAAAAAAGAAATTGATTTATTATTAAAACAATATGTATGTAGATAAGAGGTTCATAAAATCAATAATAACACAAGCCTGCGAGAATCAGTTATAAAAAGCAGAGTAGGTGAGTTTGATAGATTTTTTTAATGCTGAAAACGAATCTGACGGTAGAATTTCCCTAGCACGTCAGGTTTTAAGTAATTTGTAGTTAAATAGTCCAAAAATGGCTATTTTGGTCAATTTAATGAATTTATTATGAGGAAATTTAATATTTTGAAATACTTAATATTTTGAATATTTTTGACAATGGCATCATATAGTACTAGTCTTTATCTTTCAAATCCGTTTTCGATTGCCGTTGTAGGATTTTTTTGCGCTAAGATATACAAGTATAAAATTATCAGAAAATTTACATTAAAGAAAATGTACATAAGAATATGGCAGAGTCATCATCTTAAAATTTAAAATTTACATCTGTCGAAACACTAAAGAATGTATCGAATGCACTACACGAACGAAACCAAAATCGGTTTATTACCAATTAAATCGGTACGATTATTACGAGTGTTAATTACGATCCATCCAAGCGTAGCGCGAAATCGGTGGCCTCACAATACTCAGTCGTCTCATCTAAGAGTCTCGGACAATCTTAATGTAGCAACAGCGAGTGGAGGCTCGGAGCCTATGTTCTTTCTTATTGAAAGGTCGAACAATACAGAATGGAAGACACATCAGTAGCGCATTATCCTTGCGTGGCAGATCCTGATTGGCGCAGAGTCGTGTCGCGCTTCTCGTTGTTATCTGGCACAGCCGTAATTAGATTTTTCTGGCCGCAAAGCAGCCATAATTCGTTCATAAGCGAAATTTATCGCAACGTTCGCTCTCG
>JAPIVC010000468.1:20000-62779 GCA_030586385.1 Camponotus fellah
CCTTTGTAGCCTCGGTCAGAAACATGTACTCGGCTTCCGTTGAGGATAGTGCAACCGTCCGCTGTTTCCGGGATTCCCAATTTACGGCTGCACCGCTGAGTGTAAACGCATAGCCAGTGTAGGATCTCCGATTCAGTGGACAACTGGCCCAATCCGCATCCGTAAATCCATTCAGTCCCTTGCATCCTTTGCGATAGACGATGCCATGGCTTGCAGTGTTCTTCAGGTACCGTAATACCCGCTTTCCTGCGACCCAATGTTGCTTTCCGTGGCAGGAGTTGAACTGACTCAAGGAACTCACAATGTAAGCTATATCAAGTCTTGTTCCTACGGCAAGATAATTCAAAGTCCCAATGAGCTCACGGTAGGGCCTTTTCTCCGATTCTTCATCCTCGTTGTCCGTATTCTGTCCTAATTTCACGCTCGGATCCGTGGGCGTCTGAACCGGATTTGAATTCTCCATCCCGAACCTCCGAATAATTTTGTTGATGTATCCGGTTTGTGACATTTTGATGTAATCGTTGCCTCTTTCAATTTCGATTCCGAGAGAATAATGGGCTTCGCCAAGGTCTTTGACATAGAAATTTTTTTGTAAACCTTCCAATAAAAATTTGAGATCTATTTTGCGACGGTACGCAATCAAAATATCATCTACGTACACAAGAGCCAGTAACGTTTCTCCGCCTCGTTTGGTGACGTAGACACAAGGGTCGGCGGTAGTCGGTTTCAGTCCTAGTTGTTGGAGCCGTCCATCAAGTGTCCGATACCATTGTCGGCCGGCCTGTTTCAGACCGTACAGAGCCTTATTTAATTTGCATACTTTGTTGCCGCTCAATAGATCCTGAATCATCTTCCTGGCCTTTTTTTTTAACAGGGTCATGCTTGTCTCTTCTGTTGATGATTTCCTTTAAGAATTCGACCAGTAATTTTGGACTTTCCATATAGAGTTCCTCCTTAACCTCTCCATTTAGGTACGCGGTGGTTATGTCTAGCTAGCGCACCTTTAGGTCAAGTTGAACAGCCAAGGCCATCAGCAGGCGTACGGAGCTGAGCCTTGCTACGGGGGCATAAGTGTCGTGGTAGTCGATTCCCGGGCGTTGAGAAAATCCCTGAGCTACGACGTGGGCCTTTCTCTTGTCGATGGTACCGTCTGACGCATACTTGTTTCTGAGAATCGGCCTGCAACCAATCATACTATGATTATTAGGTCGATCGACAATATTCTAAGTGTCATTCTTAACTAGACACTATCTCGGTCAGTATCGCCTCCATCCATTCGACGGCATCAGGACCCTGCATAGCCTGATTCCAAGGGGTCTCAGCAATGTTTGCAGAATCTTCAGTTGATTCGTCGTCAGTAATTAAACCGGGTCCGGGTATGGTCTCTAGACTGTCGCGGCTTTTCACTAGATTGTACCTTTTCCTCGGCCGTCCATTTTTACCGGTGAGGACCTTCGCCGGCCTGCCAGGTCCACGCTTGGTGTTTGGTACATCGTTTCTCTCTGGAATCTCCTCAGTCTCCGCCTCGACGATCGGTTGCACGACTCTTCTCTCAACAGCAGGGTCTACAAGGTCGTCTTCGACAACAGGATTTTCAACTTCTTCTTCAGCGACTGGGTTGGAATTG
Source organism: Camponotus fellah (assembly GCA_030586385.1). Lineage (NCBI taxonomy): Eukaryota > Metazoa > Arthropoda > Insecta > Hymenoptera > Formicidae > Camponotus > Camponotus fellah. The sequence continues at coordinate 21,628 of JAPIVC010000468.1, forward strand.
AACGTTGCAAGGTCGAGTGGGCAACCTCCTTCCGTTTCTTCGTTCTCTATTTCGTCATCGCGAGCTCCTTTGAATTCTGTAGCTCCAAAGAACTTTATATCACGTGAGATTCTGATTCTTTGTTCGCTAGGCACCCACACGCGGTATCCTTTTGCAGAGGTGTCGTATCCGACAAACAAGCATTTGATTCCTTTAGGATCAAATTTTCCCTTGCTAGGGTCTTTGTCCAGGACGTATGCCAACTCCCCGAAGGTTTTGAAGTTCTCGACGTTCGGACGCTCCTTGTGCCATACTTCATAAGGGGTTTTGCCGTGAAGTATGTTTGTTATGCATCTATTTCTCACGTAATTTGCCGTCATTATTGCCTCCGCCCAGAATGAGTGCGGTAATCCGGATTGCGTCACCATGCAGCGTGCCATCTCGACGAGGGTCCGATTCTTTCTCTCGGCTGCGCCGTTCTGCTGTGGAGTGTGTGGGGTCTTCTTCCGATACCTTCCTCCTTCAGGTAGCCGTCGAACTCTTTGTTGCAAAACTCTTTTCCGTTGTCGGACTGGAGACATTTTATCTTTCTCCCTGTCTGTTTCTCGACGTACATCTTAAATTCCTTGAAAGCCCGCAGAGCGTCACTTTTATTCCGCAGGAAATATACCGCGGTCCATCTGGAAGACAGTCATCTGTAAACGTAATAAAATACTTAGCCTTTCCTCTAGATTCGGTCCTCATCGGTCCACAGACATCGGTATGTATGAAGTCGAGGACATCTGTGTTCTTCTGCGATGATTTCGGAAAACTGGATACTGTAAGTTTTCCGCTGGAACAGATTTCACATGGAGGCAGCTTCTCGCCCTTTTTAATTTTCATCTCGAGAACTGCTCCTCTTTGGTGCATTTCAAAAAGATCGCTCTCGTTCAGGTGGCCGAGCCTCTCATGCCATACTTGCAGTAGTGATTTCTTCGTGTTCGTCGATGATATACAGGCTAGCTGTTCCGATGACTCGCGCATAATAGAGATCGCCGATCCTGTCAGCAATTAAGAATAGAATGTCGGGATTTTTCCTCTCTCTTATTTCGGCCCGATTCTTATCGAATGTCACAGTATACCCGGCGTCAACGATCTTAGCCACGGACATCAGGTTGCTCCGGAGATCTGGGACATGTAGGGTATTTTCCAGTCTTATTCCTTTGACAGTTTCGCCGTTTGTAATCTCGATTCTGACAGTGCCTTTTCCCTTCACTTCCGCCGACGCGTGGTTGGCCAAATTCAGCGTGGCATTGTTCGTGTTATAGAATTGGGTAAAGCGCTCTCTGTCGTTACAAAGATGGGATGTACAGTTGCTGTCCAAGCACCATCGTGTCTTCCTTTCGTCGCAGCCTACGCGACAAGAGGTATTCACAGACTGCAGCGCAAAAAATGATACATCTTCAGCAGCCCTAGCGTTCTCTTTCTTGTCGGGGCACTCCGCAGCTTTGTGTCCTACCTTTTTGCAATTATGACATTTGTATTTAAAGGTTCCGTTGGCCGATGTGGTTTCCTTTTTGTCCGACTTTTATTTCTTCACTTTTTGTCGTGTCTTCCGTGCGAATAGAGCGTCGTCGTGGTCGTTGTTCCGAGTCCTCTCTGTCCTCGATGTGTCTTCGTCTAAGATCTTTATCTTTAGCGCTTCAGGGTCGAGCAAGTTGTCTCTCGATTCTATGGCGCATCAAAAATTGTCGAAACTCTCGGGTAAGCTGTGCAAAAGCATAATGGATTGCAGTTCGTCGCCGATTTCAATACTTAATTCCGAGAGTTTATTGACAATGTCAAAAAATGCATCGATATGTACACGTACGTTGCCGCTTACCTTGAGTCGATGCATTATGAATCGTTTCCATAAGGAAGCCTTTTTGGCAGGCCCCTTTGACTCAAAAATCGATTCTAGCTTTAGCCAGATATCTCGCGCAGTTTCGCAATTTTTTACCTGCTTGAATTCCGCATCGTTGATTGCGAGATACAGATTCGCCTTTGCCTTCTCGTCTTCGTCCTTCCACGCTACTATGGCCTGCGAATTGTTCGCCGTAGGTTCCGGTCTAGGGTTCCGTCCGCTGGCGTATGACCACGTTTTGTTTCTGATCATTATTGCTTGGATACGAAGTTTCCACGTATCGTAGTTATCTCTTGACAATAGAGGAATTCGTGCCGCGTTTCCCGAAAATTCCATGGTTTTTTCTGTAAGCGTCGATTATTCCACCTAACCTCGAAACTGCACATACTTGATCGTTCGGTCGAAGATTTTCGATTATTTTTTTACAGGCTTCAGCCTGGGCCCATAACCTGATGGGAAGCAGAATCTTAAGGCAGCGTTAATCTCTGTATTAATCACTCGACACAATGAGACACAAGAAGCTCTTTATTATATCAGGTTTACAAAAGATATGTTAACCGCCCGAAGTATAGATCTATCGGTATATACAGTCGAGAGCTAACAGCCATTCGGGGGAGTCGATAAAGAAAGTGAAAATATCAAGTCAGTCGATAACACGCGAGTACTTGAATCCTCAACATATTCTACACAGTTTTGTATCTAATAATTTTTTTATTATAAAGAAGAAATAAGTAATGTAATAAGTTTTTTTATAAATATAAATTATAAAAGCCCCGCCTCTTCTTCTACTTTTATTGCATCTATCAAAATTTTATTTTCAAATTGCCTTCTATTTTTATATGGCAATTTTCTTAAAATATCACCCAGTTGAAGCAAAAATCCTTCAACATCGTCACAGGAATTTTACTATTTTCTGAAAATAGTTTTAATAAGTCCTTCTTGAATTCAGCATCAGATGATTGCTTCCTCAGACCTAAAACAATATAAGCTGATTAGCATCAATATTATTAAATTGCTTATCTTTTAATTTGTGAAATTACGTACTTTGAGAATGTATTTCAAAATCGACAAAATCTTGACTAGAGAAAAATTTTAAAAAAATTCACACAGGATATTATTTAGCATCAAAATCTGCTTTGACCGTACATGATCTATAGTCAAAGCGGATCTTGGTATTTAATAATATTCCGTAGATAATTCGACCTCCTTTACTTTTGTGTTTGAACAATATAATATATATCTCGTCAATTTCGTTTAATAACAAATAATTCACTATATATATTATTATGTATAATATTCAGGGCTTGGCAGAATTCATTATTAAAGTATTTGAAATACAAAATATATTAAATAATCTTTCTGAAATACAAATTACAAATATTTCAAATAATATATTTCAAATGCAAGTATTTAAAATATGACTAGCCCTGTATATTATTACATATTTATATTACATACAACATAATAATCGAAGTAATTAATAATAAAAATAATTTAGATTTAATTTAAAAAATGTAGATGATAATCCTAATTTTGATATAAGTTACTTCTCAATGCCAAAATAAAACTTATCTACTTACGTTTAGTATGCTCTGAGAAGCTGGTAAAATCGGACATATTTGAGTTTATTTCCGATATATTCTTTTCCCTATTCTCTTCATTCTCCACTGAACTTTGTCGAAGTTGAAATTACTGCAACTTGCTTCGTTGGGATCAAAAGCATGTGACGTGTCCTCTGAAACGTTACTTTTAGAAGTGCAAAATATATGTATATTTAAAAATAATTATCTATATTTTATATGTATTGTAAACTGTTGGTATTGAAATTGTAGAATTGTTGACTTACGGCATAGAAATCATCAAGTCATTTAAGAATTCCATTTGGTCATAGTATTGAAAGCCATCTTTCTTTTTCTCGGTTACTGCTTCTGAACCACTGAGTATATACTCGGTTACTTTATTCCTGGCTTTCTTGTAAGAGGCGTCACAAAGGTTTCTCCAGCGTTTTTTAATTATCTCCACTTCAAACTTATCTACTTTATAAATAAATACATATTTCACATAAAACATTTTTCCTACAAAAAAGTATACCTATATTTTAAATATTAAAATAAATATTACTGTCTATTTCCTTTTTAACTTCAAGCCATGCTTCCTTGACAGATAATGGACTTCTCTTTTTCATTGGGATGGTGTGATTCCACAAACAAGGTCTTTTCATAACAGCATTATGATCGGTTGCTTCAATGACGCATTCTCTATTCTGCAGTCCTATTACGCACCGTGTGATTTCAGCCTTAGGCATGTCAATCGGCACATGGCAAGGGTAAGAACATGTCATTGCAATTCGTTACAACGTCATCGCCGCGCCGCGCTGTCCCTCACCTTGCTGCACCGACACTAAGACACTGAATGCAATAGCTCGAACAGCCGAGCGCCTCTCTCTCTCCCTCAACACACACACACACACACACACACACACACACACACACACACACACACACACACACACACACACGCACGCACGTAAATACACGTTCGTTCGATTTTATTTAATATTATTATATAATTTATTTATTTTATAATTTCTATTATTGCGAAAATCGTAAAATGCTATGAGACTTGTTTCTTCAATTTACTGCGCTCTTTACAAGCACTTATATATGTATAGTACTCTAGCGACATTTTGTATATACAATAAAAAGGATATTTGCATATAACTTTCTACAAATTACAATTTATACACGACGTTTGTTAAATCAATATAATCGAAAGCTAACAATATAAAATGTTTTATGCAAATTGTTGTAATGTCGTAAAATTTATAAATAATATAAATAATATAAATAATAATATAAATAATATAAATAATATTTTCATAATACATTTGTCTCAAAAGCATCAAAATGATAGATTTATATTGATATAATAGGTTTCATCGTCCATATCTAGATGCAATCATAATATATAATCATAATATATTTTTTTCTCTCCGATATATGCAAATATGAGATATTTGTACTGAGGCGTCTTTTTCTAACGATTCATTGCAATATCGTGATCAGATATGATAAATGTAAGATATATAACAAATGTAAAATATATAAATAATTTCACTTTAGAAAAGGCAATTTACTTTCTGCTATAATTTAAAAAAAATGTTGCTTTGTACATTTCACATTATTGAAATATTTTGCCTTACAAGGATTTTCTTTTAAAACTATAATTTATACTAATGTAAAGAAAGCAGCAGCATAAATTTCACAGCATATGCTATCAAGTTGAAGCTTTTCAAATATTATATTATTTGTAGGCAATGGCAATGAAAATAAATTTTTTTAGGCATCAATAGACACCACATAGCCGAGTAGGCTATCATACATACGAAGCTTGGTGTTATCAAAAAAAATCGCCAGCGATCAGATATAATTTGCTCCAATAATTTGTTAGCTTTTGTCACTATATGACATGCTACAATTATATAAGAATTATCGCAATATATAGCACATTTTCAAAATAAGAATCCTCTTATAACGTGTAAAAATTGGTTCAATGATTCATTTTGTCTGGATTTTTATTCTTATCAAAATTGCCTTTTAGTTGAGACAGTATCTTTAAATTAAATTTCGCTTCCAGAATGCACATGCAAATCGTATTTGATGTAAAATATTTTTGAAAGTAACCAGCACACAAATTAAGATCGCTTCTCGAATTTTTTTTGAATAATCCTCATCAGAATTAAATCACCTTTAGGTTTTTCTTAAACCAGCACACGAATTAGATCGCCTCTGGATTTTTTTATGAATAACCAGAATGGAATATTCACGAATAGATCATCTATGAAATAAATTTTAATAACCAGAGCGCATATGCAAACCGTATCTGGTATGAAATATTTTCAAAAACAACCAGCACACGAATTAAATTGCCTCTGGATTTTTTTATCAGCTCACGAATAGATCGCCTCTGGATTATTTTAATAATCAGCTCACGAATAGATCGCCTCTGAAATAAATATTTTAATAACCAGAGCGCACATGCAAATCGCATCTAGTATAAAATATTTCTAAAAACCACATGTCCACGAATAAATCGCCTTTGGAATAAATGTTTTTTAAAAAGTATTTTTTAATTAATAACTAGAGCGCACATGCAAACCGCATCTGGTAAAATATATAATCTGTACGTGTATATATATATATATATATATATATATATATATATATATATACTTAATAATTATTACGAATTTTGCAAAATGGTAGAGAATTATTCTTCTTAGTTTGACTCAATCTGTCATCATATGTATGTATGCATGTATGTAAATGTACATTTTTGCTTATTACTTAATAATTATTGCGAATTTTGCAAAATAGTAGAGGACTATTCTTTTTAGTTTAACCCAATTTATTATCACTTTTCGTTTGGTTTCTCACGAATCGGACACCCTATATTATATATATTATATATATATATATATATATAAAATGTATATTTACATACATGCATACATACATATGATGACAGATTGAGTCAAACTAAGAAGAATAGTTTTCTACCATTTTGCAAAATTCGTAATAATTATTAAGTAATAAGCAAAAAGCGGTCTACCGCTTCTCATGTGCCAGGACATTTTTTTGCTTATTACTTAATAATTATTGCGAATTTTGCAAAATGATAGAGGACTATTCTTCTTAGTTTGACCCAATCTATCATCACTTTTCGTTTAGTCCCTCATGAATCGGACACCTATATATATATATATATATATATATACATACATATACATGTGTGGGGGATGTGGAGGGATAGATATGTGGACGTATGTATGTATAAAAGTGATGCAAGAGTTACATGATGAAACGAAGTAAAAAACGAGCAAAATAACAATAAGAGCGAACGAGATAGAAATAGCGCGAGTACCAAGGACTCGAGCTCAAGAATCGGATCTTTCTTTCTCACTATTATGTTTCTCTCGCTCACATCTATTATTGTCTCGCTCGCTCCTACTATTGTCTCACTCGCATCTATTACTGTCCTGCTCGCTTCTATTATTGTCTCGCTTGCATCTATTACTGTCTCGCTCACTTTCGATTCTTCAAGTCCGCTTATCTTTTCGAACTGTCTATCATGATTGTCACCCTGCCGAAAATTGTTAATTAAAACCGATTAAAATAAAAAATAATTCGAATCGATCGGGATTTCTGTCAAAAACGATATTAAAGCGGATTGAAACCTTAACAGCACATGTAGATACTGAAAATGTTCGAAGAATATCGCAAAAATACAATGCATATATCCTCAGAACATTCGAGATACATAGTATGATATACTAAATATATACTAAGAATGCTCTAACGTCCGCCTATTTTGGTTAATAGTATTATAAATACTGAGAATATCTTGAAGTATTTCATATGTAGTGTATATATCATATATGTATTGTAGTAATTCATATATGTAATATAAATGCTTTTAATAAATGCCGTAAACGCACACACTATTCACATAGATGTAGGATATTTATGCAAATCTCTGAATATATTTGAAATTCAATGATAAATAAAACCTTGTAATAAATATAAATTTAATGTTGTAATAAATATAAATATAATTTTGTTTCTTCATTTATATACACACAGCCGAATATAATATTTATGACAAAAATTCGATTTAATTGCATTAAATCTGATTTCATTTTCATCCGAAAAATCTTAGAATTTCAAATTAAAACAAATTACTGATGCTTACACAAAGATTGGATTCTTATTGCATTAAAATCGATTTAGTTATTATCCCTGAAATCGATGAATTTTGGATTAAACTGGATTATAATCAATTCAATTACTAAAAATTGGATATTATTATAACGAATTGAAATTGCATACTAGGCAGATTTTTCGGATTATACAATCCATCCAATTATTTGTGTTTATTTAGATTGACAACAATATGGATTAAAATGTAATGATTTCGGATTGGAAATAATTCGTGAAGGCTATATTAAAACCAATTGCAATTTGTTCGGAATTAAAATCGATTACTTTTTAATCTAAGCGCGGATTGAACTGATTAAAACCGATTAAAACGGATTATGTTTTAATCGGTTTTAATCGACCATTTCGGCAGGGAAGTGTGACAGAAAAAGCAAGATCATGAGTAGAGAGCGAGCGAGATGATCTATCATCAAAGAGTTTCGAAGTCTTTTACAATCGGTTTTTTCGCTTCTTCTATCAATTTACAATTTACGAAAATGTAAACATCTTATAAAATAAAAATTAAAACTTTTATTTTTAATTTCATCGGTTTGAAAATAATTTCAATGAATTCATGAGATTTTTGCGACTAAAATATCAAATATGGCGTAAATCGGGTAATTTTTAATTCTGATAATACAAGTTTTATAATTATATATTTAACTAAATTTATGCCACTTATATCGTGTTTGACATTATTTTAATTGTAACATTCTCATTATTTTATTAAAATTACTTTCAAATGAATAAAAAATGCAATTTTATTTTCTGACATATATTCGTGAATATTATAAATAAAATATCATGTCAGAAAATGTATTTTTATATTGGCGATTTACGTCATGTTTGATATCATTTTAATCGCAATAATCTCATTAAGTCATTGAAATTATTTTCAAACCGATGAAATTAAAAATAAAAGTTTCAATTTTTATTTTATAAGATGTTTACATTTTCGTGAATTGCAAATGGATAGAGGAAGCGAAGAAACCGATTGTAAAAGACTTCGAAACTTTTTGATAATAGATTATCTCGGTCGCTCTCTGCTCATGGTCTTGGTTTTTCCGTCACACTTAACAATCGTGATAAACAACTCGAAAAAATAAAAGGATCCAAGAATCGAGAGCGAGCGAGACAGTAATAGATGCGAGCGAGAGAAAAATAATAGTGTGAAAGAAAATTCCGATTCTCGAGCTCGAGTCCTCGTTACTCGTACTATTTCTATCTCATTCGCTCTTATTTTGCTTGTTCTTAATACCTTCTTGCTTCTTCTCGTAACTCTTGCATCACTTTCGTATATACATACGTCTATACATACACACACTCACATTCACCCACCCACTCACACAAACACACACGCGCGCGCGCACACATACACGTACGCACGCACACACGCACACACGCATGAATGTACAAAACATTGTATTATCTGTCTCTGATGCACGATTTTCCCTTCTCGTCTAATAAAAAAATTCCAGCATTCTCTATCATGATGCTTGTGAACTAAATTTGCTGCTTTTTCTACTTTTTTACCGACATCTCGAGCACTTGTGGACTGAAATTTTCGGAAAAATGCCATTTATTAATTAGACAATTAAATTCAATTTTTATAATTCTACAATGTTCTACGGTGTAGTACACAATTGTGAAAACTACTGTTTTAATTTGCATAAAAGCTATAAAACTTTTATAAGAAGCTAATATTTGTACAAGTTGACAGCTGTGACGCCATATTGCTTTAACATGTCGATAAATAAAAATTTAATTTTATACTTATTTTCTTTCTTAATATAAAATCTCATACTATATAGAGTTGTCACGTTTTGTGTGTGTACTTCAATTCTGGAGAAGGATTTTTAATTTTATACAGGCATTAAAAAATGGCACACTTCCGAAAATTACGGTGTTTTCGTCGATAATATAGGCGATCCTCTTAACCAATTGACTCCGGCGATATTCCGGCATCCTCTTAACCAATTTAATTTAAATTTCGAGTGTAAACAACTTGCGATTATTAAATCTTTTCTTTCAAGCATTGAATCTATAATTAAATATAGTAATTAAATAATATAATTAACGTATAAATAAATAAGTCTCCATTTGAAATAAACGAATGCATCATATAATAATTACATTAGCAAATTACCTTTCATTTAAACTGAACAGCTGTGACTAGTGAATGGTAAATTGTAAGTTTCTCCTTGCTAAAATGTTCCAGTTTTTGTTGCAAACTGCTCAAGACTGGTAATAAATACTCTATAATACATTCCTAAATTGCTCTGTAAGGTATCTAATGCACGCGCCAAAAATTCCATTACCTAACCAAAACAAAAAAATTATAAACTCTATGGAATTATAGAATTATAAAATTATAGAACACATTGTGTTGAAATAGATGTAATTTACCTGGCAATACTCTTCTAGAAATTCATTATCGGTTAACCTCTGCAAATTGCAGTAATCCAAACATTGGTTTATTTTTTAGATTTATTTTTTAAAAGTGATACCAACTGAGAAATAGAATCAAAAGTGGAATTCTACTTATCAAAATAAAAGATAAATAAATTTAAAAAGTTATTATTATTTCTAGAAAAATATTAATTAGATCTAGAAATATATGCATATGTATAACATTTGTCTATGTTTTCCTCCAAGGAAAGAAACATTCTTAGGGAACATTTTTCTAGACCTAATACACGGAAATATATAAAAATATATCTAAAAATATTATACACTTAGTAGAGGGAAATAGGAATAAAGGAACCAGGGGATGGTGGGATGAAGAATGTAAGGAAAGGAAAAGAGAGGTAAGGAGGGAATTAAGAGGATGGAGGAGAGGAGGAGGAGGAAAAGGAGAGTTATATAGAAGGAAGAAGCGGGAATATAATGAGTTATGCAGAAGGAAGAAAGAGGAGGAGAATGAGAGATGAGAAAAAAGGGCGATGGAGGTGAGGAGGGAAAGTGAAGTATGGGAGATTCATTGAACAAGGAAAGGAGAGGGAGGAAGATGAAGGGATTAGGATAGAGGAATGGAGTATTTTATGGCATTGTTAGGAGGAGTAGAAGTCAAGTAGTAAGAGGGTATAGGGACAGAAGAGGGGAAGAGGATGGGAAGGAGGGTATAGATAGAGAAGAGTTTAGGAGAGCTATGGGAAGACTGAGAAATGGAAAAGCGGCAGATAGATGAGATACCGGGAGAGGCTTGGAAATATGGGGGAGAAGGTCTGGAAAAGTGGGCATGGGAATTCTGTAATAGAGAGTGGAAGGGGGAGAGGTGACCAGAGGAGTGGAAAGAAGGGATTATTGTGCCGATATTAAAGAAGGGAGAGGGAAGAGAGATGAAGGATTATAGGGGGGTAACTTTGCTGACAATAATTTATAAACTGTATGTGGCAGTACTGGCGGAGGGATTAAGGGAGGAGGTAGAGAGGAAGGGAATGATACCGCACAATATCAGACGGGTTTTAGGAATGGGATGGGCACAATAGACAATGTTTATGTGCTAAACTACTTAATAGGGAGAGAGGTGGGGAAGAAGGGAGGCAGAATGGTAGCGATGTTTGCCGATTTAAGGGCGGCGTTTGACTCAGTGGACAGGGGGATAATGATAGAAGCGATGAGGAAGAGGGGGGGATGAGAGAGAGTTTGGTAAGAAGGATAGAAGAGGTGATGGGGGAGACAAGATGTAGAGTAAGAGTGGGAGGGGAAGAAAGTGAAAGCTTCTGGACGGAGAGGGGGGTAAGGCAAGGTTATCCATTGAGTCCTATAATTTTTAATTTACTGATGGCGGATTTAGAGGAGGAAATGGGAAGGATGAAATGGTGAGAGGTAAGGATCGAGGGAGGGAGGGTGTATACGCTGACGATATAGTGTTATTAACAGAGGATGAGGAAGGGATGAGAAATATGATTGAGAGACTGGAAGGGTATATGGAAAGGAAAAGGTTGGAAATGAATAAGAAGAAAACAAAGATTATGAGATTTAGGAGGCGGGGGCAGATGGATGAGAAAGATATGGAGATGAAAGGGAAGAGAGCTGGAGGAAGTGAAGGAGTTCAAGTATCTGGGGTATGTAATACAAAGGAATGGGGAGCAAGATGCGCAGGCATGAGGGATAGAGTGAAAAGGGCAATGGCGATAATGGGACAAGTATAGAGAATAGGGAAGAGAAGATTTGGAAAGGATTGGGGCAGGAGACTATGGATTTTTGATAGGTTGGATGGTTTTGGGGTATAGGGTATAGCGTAGAGATATGGGGCTGGAGGGAGAGGGATAGGAAAGGATGGAGGAAAAATATTTGAGATGGTTGTTGGGGGTGGAAGGGAGGACGCCAGGCTATATGGTCAGGAAAGAATTGCAGAGGGAGAAGAGGTTGAGGGAGGGGAAAGGGAGTGAAATAGCGAGAAGGTGTATGGAGGAGATAAGTGAGAGAGGGGGAGCGAGTTCGGGATGGGAGGAAGACAGGAGAAACTTCTTTGAGGAGAGGGGGGTGGAGATTGGAATGATAGAGAGGAGGGAGGAGGAGGAAGAGAGTTGGTATGGAGAAATGGAGGAAAGCGATAGAGGAATGCAGAGAAGAGAAAGGAGGGAGAGAATAGAGGGGGCGAGATATAACAGGTGGTACAGAGAGATAAAAGGGCAGGGGATACCAAGCTATTTGAAAAAAGGATGGAAAGAGAGTAGATGGAGGAGAGTAGCGAGATTTAGATTAGGAGGGGAAGTAAGGGAAAGCAGATACTGGGAGGAGAAGAAGAGGACATGTAGGCTATGTGGAATGGGCGAAGAGACGTGGGAACACGTATGGGAAGGTTTTAAGGAGTGGGAAGGGAGAAGAGGGAGCTGGCAGGAGAATGGAGATAGGATACTAAGAGAGAAGGGGGAGGATGAGGGAATTGGAAAGAGAAAGGGGACTGGAAGAGGGGAAAAGGAATAGAGGACGGAGCAATTAGAACAGGGGAAAAGAAAGAGAGGAGGGATATGGGAGAGAGAGAGTAAAGATGAGTGAGAAAGAGTGGATGGATGAATGGTGTATGGATGTTGGGGGTGGGGGTGGAAGCGAGAAAGCAAAGAATCTAAGATAAGCAAGAGGAAACGAAAGTCCACTTTTTTGGCGAGAGCGTGTGTGTGTGTGTGTGTGTGTGTGTGTGTGTGTGTGTGCGTAGATGGAGGGGAGGGACCGGTGGACGGACGGAGGGAACCGGAAGGATATTGCCACCCGAGCTCCCCCACTGATTTAGGATAAGGTTTAGGTTAAGTTAATAGGTTAAGTTTGTATAAGATTATGTATAATTAGTTTGTAACTCTAAGGAGATCAAAAAAATTTCTATTACTACTATTATTATTATACACTTAGTAACAACTGGAGTTTTTAAGTAGAACGCCACACATTTCTTTAACTTTGTCAGCAACTTGGGTGGATTGATTTTGTTTATTCCATAGCTTTGTTAATTTAGCAAATATCATTCTGTACATTTTTTTGCATAATATGTCACTATGTAAGGCCTTTTTAAAATCTTTTACTGCAATGAAGTTCAATGTATGACTTACACATCTATGATGTGGCGAAAGAGTAATCAAATCCTTCACATTTGCATTTTCTATATCCATAATCAACAATTTACTTATATCGTGAAATTCTTCAGATTTTTCTAATTTATCACTTTCATTTTTATGGAAAGTCTAAAAAAATCAGCAAAAATTCTAAAAAATTTATAAATATCATTTATTCAAAAATATATTAATGCAAGAAATATATTATCAAAAACAAACTTTAAAGAATATACAAAGTATTATGAAACATAACCGAAAGGTCTTAACAAAATTTGATTCATTATCAGTCGTCGTGCAGCATACTTTATTTTATATATGATATTCCAAAAACACGGAATTAATGGCCTTTGCCAAAATACCATATGTATGCTTTTCTCTCATTCGCCGGCAAGCGCAGCTGATTCTCTTTTTAAAGTTTCAAGATTAATTCAATGAACTTATTCCCAGATAACTTTTACGGAAAATTTAAATTTAAATTAATTAAATAAACATTAAAAGAAAGAAATACATATTTATAATAAAATAAATATATTAATCAACACGATACACGAGAAATGAGCGATTAAGAGCCACTGCGGATGGTAGTGTGTAAATTTTTTCTTAAAGATTAATTATTCGCGATAATTAAAACGTGCACAAAGCATATGCACATATTTTACTTGGTGCATTTACTAAAATATAGATTCTTATTTTTGAGACTACCATAAAACATTTTTTTACTCTCCTGAAGAGATATAGGAAGAAAAAAATGCGCTTAATCGCTTATTTCTCGTGTATCGTTGTTTGATACATAAAAGAGCCCAATTCTTTATCAATTTATTAGTTTGTTAAATTTACGCGAAGCTAATCGCGTTCTCATTATTTCAAACAAATAGGCAAGAGAAGTATCGATGTGGGGTTGAATAGCTCATTGTCAGTAAGAGCAGTCGCCCGGCAAGCGAAAGATTCGGGTTCGATCCCGATTCACTGACTTCGCCCTGATATTTTTCTCGCCTACATTTCTTCAGGGGAGTAAAGAAGGGTTTTATAATATTCTCAAAAATGGGAATCTATATCTTGGTAAATGCACCAAGTAAAATATATGTATAATATAGGCCTTGTGCACGTTTTAATTTTCACGAATAATTAATCTTTAAGAAAAATTAAATTCATGCACTACCATCCGCGGTGGCTCTTAATCACTCATTTCTCGTGTATCGTGTTGTTTAATACATAAAAAAGTCTAATTCTTGATCAATTTATTAAAAATTAATATATATTAATAAAAAATTGTATTAATAATTTTTTCGCTTTACTCCATAAATCTGTTATAATTGATATTACTTCAACTTCTGCCAATTTATTTTCAATAGCAGTTTTCATTTTAAAATATGTGCTCAACTTTTTCTTTTAAAGTTTTTTTACACATTATTTGAACACTTGAAGATATTCCGACTCTGATTAAATCAATAAATGTTGGAATCTCCACAATTAAAAAAGACAGAATGTTCTCAACAATAAATCGCAGTATAGCGGTATCTAATTTTTATTAGTGACTGTAGAATTTCTGGAGCGGCAGTTCTCTAATATCTGTTGTTATATGTAATATATTCTGTTGTTATATGTTGTTATATGTAATATATTTTTACTTTGCCGTTTAATGTTTGCAAGTTCCATCTTTTTTTTTCAAATGATGTGAATGCTTCGCCTGTTAATTTAAAATACATATATATATAAAATTATTATAATGTAATAAAGGTCCGTTAGATAAAATCACTAAAAATAAATAAAAGGCTTCAAGGATCAGCATAAAAGTGAAATTTACGCAAAAATCGGTTGTTTCAATTTAACAAACCAAAGGAAAATGTTTATTTAATTTAAACATGACAAATGCTGCGTTTCGATCCAATTCGGATTTTTTTCAATGTCGAATAACAAAGTGAGTAATAAACATAAAAATAAAAATAAAGTTAACAGTCATCAGTATAATATAAATAAGGTTCGAAAAAAAACGCAAATAAAAATAAATGGTAATTAGAAAGTCAAAAAAGTCAGAAGCAAAGATACGCAAAATAACGGATGATTCAAAGAATCAATTAAAAAAGCGCAACACATTAACCATAATACTCAGAGAAAGCCGAATGAACCACGCTCCATATCCTCAGTATACCGCAGAGAACCTGCTCTCTTCGAAAGAAAAAATCGAAAGAAAACTTCCACATAAGTTCACACTCATTTCCAAATAGAAAAGAAAAAGATGCATAAATCAATGACCAATTGGAAACTTAATGGTCCTTGATGTGTGAAATAAAAGCCATAATTAACATGACTCTAAAAAAAAAAGAAAAAATAGATTGAGCAATATATCATTTAACTAACAATCCGGAAATTAACACAATAAGAAAATCTCTCATACAATGTAAAACTAAAATTATTCCAATAAAAAAATTACTCCAATAAAAGAATTACATACCGGTCTCTAAATTGAAAGTAATCACTAATTGAAATTCACACGAAGGGAGAGCAAGTTAAGCACAATTTGATATTCCAATCTAAAACGCCGAATTGAGGTATATTAACACGTATAGATGAGTGTCGTGAGGCGTCAAAATAGGGGGGGGGGAAGAGCAAACGTCACAGGAGGAAAGAAGACAGAACAAAAGACAAAGGAAATTTTCCAAAAAATTCAATACGAAAACTTCTTTAAAATCGGCAAATATAACTTATCTAAGAATTCCATGTTACTCTGAATGTTAATGCTATGCTTCTAATTAGAAATGTGCACCATCTTTGCAATTAATCTCTTATTATATCCAGGCTCTTCGTCCAGAATAGAAACATCAAATTCATGACCTTCCAATCTATGGAGGGACGCAACCGAGAGAACCAGAAGTTTTATTAATATAACGAAACAGAACGATGTTCTTTAATTTTCGTCAGTAATTTCCTTTTGGGTTGTCCCACATACGAAGCATCACAGTCTAAACAATTGATTTTATAAATAACATTCGCGTGATGGAATTTAGGAATCGGATCCTTATATAACATATAATAATAAAGTATGGAAGTATGGTATGTAATAAAGTATGGAAAGGAGAGGGATGGCCAGAGAGATGGAAAGAGGGGGAAGAATATAGAGTCACATTAATGCTAGCGATATACAAGGTGTGCCAGTATTAGCGGAAAGGCTGAGTTGTGAAATGGAGAAAAAGAGGGTACTGTCCGAAAATCAGACGGGATTCAGAAAAGGGATGGAGTCGATGGATAATATATACATAATAAATCATTTGATTAATAGCGATTAATAGCAATAAATAGCAAGCAGCTGAGCAGGAAGAAAGATAGACTTGTAGCAATGTTCATAGACTTGAAAGCGGTATTCGATTCGATGAGGGGCGCTAATAGAGGCAATGAGAGAAAGGGGAATTAGGGAGGGATTGATAAAGAGGGTGGAGGAAGTAGTGAGGGAGACAAGGAGTAAGGTTAGGGTGGGAGGGGAAATAGGGGAAAGTTTTTGGACAGCAAGGGGGTTCAGGCAAGGGTGTCCGTTAAGCCCTTTGCTGTTTAATATTTTGTTGGCGGATTTGGAAGAGGAAATGGGGAAGGTGAAATGGGAAGGGTTGAAATTGGGGGAGAGAAGGATATACTCATTGGAGTATGCGGATGACGTAGTATTGATGGCAGAGAAGGAAAAGCAATTGAGGAGCATGATAAAAAGAAGGGTATTTAGAGAGAAAGAAATTAGAATTAAATCCGAATAAAACTAAAATTATGAGGTTTAGGAAGGGGGAAGGAAGGATAAAGAAAAAAGATTGGAAAGGGAAGATAATCAAAGAGGTGAAACAATTTCAATATCTAGGATGTGCTACAAAAAAATGGAGGACAGGAAGCACACATAAAGGAGAGGGTGAGAAGGACGGCAGTAGTAATGGGAGAGGTGTGAGGAAAGAAGATTTGGGAAAGATTGGGGAAGGAGATTGTAGATGTTTGATAGGTTAGTATAGACACTGTTAGGATATAGAGTAGAGGTATAGGGATGGAAGGAGAGAGAATGAATGGAGAAATTGGAGGAGAGGTATTTGAGATGGATGTTAGGAATAGACAGAGGAACGCTAGGATACTTGGTATAAGAGGAACTGCAAAGAGAAAAGTTGAGCGAAAGAACAGGATGACGGGCATGGGAATTTGAAAAAAGATTGGAGGAAGATAAGGGGAGTGTACTGGCTAGAAGATGTTGGGAGAAAATGAGGGAAGAGGTATGGATAGGAAGGGGAGATTCGGAGTGGGAGAAGGAGAAGAGGGTATTCTTTGAGGATAGAGGGATGGAAATCGAGGAAATGGAAAGAGGTAGAAGAGAGGGAGAGGGATGATTGGGGAACTGGAGGATAAGGATAGGGAGATTCAGAGAAAGGAGAGATGGGAGAAAATAGAAGATTCAAGGTATAGCAAGTGATATGGAAAGGTTAAAGGGGAGGGGATACCGAAGTATTTAAAGAAAGACTGAGGGGAAGACAGATGGTAGAGGATGGCGAGATTTAGGTTGGGGAATGAAATGAGGGAAGGAATATATTGGGAGGGAGAGGAGAAAAGGACATGTAGGTGGGAACATGTATGGGAAGAATATAGAGAATGGGCAGAGGAAGGGCTAGTTGGCAGGAAGCGATGGGTTGGTTAGAAAAGGAGGGAGAGGAAGAGGGATGGATGGGGAATTAGAAAGAGTAAGACGAGAAAAGGGTGTAGGGGAGATAAGGGAGGAGAGGAGCGAGTGAGAGAGTGAGAGAGAGAATGAAGAGAGAGAAAGGGAGAGAGAGAAAGAGAAGGGGGCGTAAGTGAAAGTAAATAAATAATTAAATAATAGAGTAAGCAAGAGGAAATGGAAGTTCACGGCGAGGCGTGTGGTGTGCAAAAAGGTTGGTGTGAGTAGGTGACACATGGCAACTTATTAGATGCTAAGTTAGGTTAAGAAATAGATTAAGAATCGTAGATAAAGAGAATTGTAGTAAGATTATAACCCTAAGGGGATTCAATAAAGCACTACTACTAGTAAAAAGACTCTTCACATCCAATGAGATTAAATCGTACCAATCATTTATGAACATATTATTAAGTGTTTTAATTAACTTAAAGCTGTTTTCAATATGACTATTTGGATTAGGTAAATTTTTAAACAAAATGTTATGAAGGAAAGACTTATTCATTTTGTTATTCGACATTGAAAATAATCCGAATCGAAACGCAGCGTTTGTCGTGTTTAAATTAAATAAAAAATTAAATAACATTTTCCTTTGGTTTGTTAAATTGAAACAACTGTTCGATTTTTGCATATATTTCACTTTGGCGTTGGTTCTTGAAGCTTTTTATCTATTTTTAATGATTTTATCTAACGGACCTTTATTTCATTATAATAATTTTGATATTACTCAGGCGAATTATGAGTACTTCACAACTTAATCTTTTTAATTTTATCGATCAATGTTTCGGATTTGAAGCAATGTTTTAAAAATTGGATTGGTTTCAACAAAAGAATTATAGCAACTAAATGTAAAATCTTTTTCTTGAGAGAATGTAAAAGAATCAACCTAGTTCCGCAACATTTATTTAAATATACCAATAACGTGATTTGCTTTTTTGATGACAATTCAACTTCTTCATAGAAATTTTGTGCATGGTTCTATCAGGCGTCTGTTACAAATCGAAATCTCTGATGCGTTCAAATTGTTACGATATCTAATGTATTGCGATTCTAAAATTCTGTTTAATAAAGTCCCGGTTCGCATTCTCAGTGAGTTTATCAGTAGGCAGCGTTTTTCTCTTAACTATTTTAATAATTTGGAAGACAGGAGTAACAAACTTAAATGGATAGAAACAGCTTGATTTCTTACGTGCTAATGTTCCTTTTATTAAATATTTCTGTTCCGTCCTCCCCCCATCCTCCCATGATTTCTTACAAACGTAAATTAAGATCTTTCAGTGGGTCTCGTCCTCATGAACAGCACTCCTTCCCCTCATATTCTTTTACACTCGCTCCTCAACCTCCCTTTCATACTCCTTTTAACATACGTATTAATCCCAATAATTTTCACATCAAAGACAACTTGTCCCTTATTAATTCGGTCAACAACAGTTGGTTTGTAAATTTGTCGAAAATTGATATTCCTCGGGAAGTTTAATCCCTCCTATAACTGGGAAAGAAATTTTGTTTGCGTTTCTATCCTAATTCGCAACGTTTTGTTTTTGATCAAAAATATCAAACATAATATTTCCAGATTGGATCAACAATATTATCGGCCAACAATATTAGATGTTTGTCCAGACTGTTAATAAATATTTATCGTCTCCTCCTCATTTTTCAGATATTGATTCTCATCTGTTATCCTTAACTAAAATTACAAAAAAATTCCTTCTTGATCATCCTGACATCATTGTTACAAAAGCTGACAAATGTTACTGTTTCTCTTGATAAATCCGAATGTTTTGATAAGATTCATGTCCTTTTATCGGACCGTGATACTTACATGATAGTGAACCGCGACCCGATAAATATAATTATTTCCCAGTTGAGAGATTTGTTACAGCGTTGGCGTAAACATGATTACATCTCAAACGGTACTTATAGATCGCTAATAAGTTTAAATGGGGTCTTACCACGTGCCAAAAATTCACAAGAAAGACTGCCCCTTACGTTTGAATTTACCTAATCCGAATAACTATTTATTGCAAACAGCTTTGAATTAATTAAAAAACTTAATAATATGTTCATAGATGATTGGTACGATTTAATCTCCTTGGATGTGGACAGTCATTTTACTAATGTTCCATTAGATTTGATTACTGGAGGAATTGCTAAACGATGGTATTTAATTAAGAATAAAATCAACATTCCTTATAAAGAATTTTTGATTTCTTTAAAACTAATCATGGACTCTACTTACTTCCAATTTGATAATGTTATACAGGGTGATTCAAAATAACCCCTGTCTCTCTAAAATGACACATTCTTGAATCAATTCTAAGACGATTTTTCCTTTTGCAAAATTTCGTCCGAAGCTTAGTTTTCGAATTATTAAAGAAAGTAGTTAACGCATGATGGATCGGATACAAGAAGCAGGCAAGGGTGACGCGATTCACCGTCAAACGCGGGTGCTTACGCGGAGCGCCTGCTATGATCAGTTGGTCGCTATGTATACAGACACACATGCGAACACATATATTCTCTATCTGTCTGTCTGTCTATTTGTCTCTCTCTCTCTCTCTTTCATTCGCTCACTCACCTGTAATTTTTTTTTACGAGAGAGGGGAAATGCATTTTATGCATACTCACCGGTCGATCCAGTGAGTTATGGGGGACTCGAATACCAAGTCGAATTACCAACTCGGTACTCCCTACCCACTAAAAACTCCTCTCTTTTTACGAATTTTCTTTGACATACTGTTTCTCTGACTTCCCGAGATCTGTTTTCACATAACGTCAAAAAATAGTTATTATTACCTTGTTCGATAACTTTTGATGTATTGCTGTAATTGCTTGAAGGAGAAATGAATTTTCCGATAGATCATACGTTCTCAAATTTAACGTAGACACGTTGCACAAAACAGAAATCCACACTAAATTATTAACTGAAAATTTTTCTTCTCCCATGAACTGCATTCTTTTATAAACTTTAACGTAATCACATTTATTTACTCACTCGACGAGATGAGAAATTTATTAATGACTCTATCACTAATCACTATTAATCACTGTCGAATAATAACTGTTGGCGATTAAAAATCACTCGATAAAAGAAACACGCGCGGACACGTTATTACACGACGCGACGACGCGACAATACGACGATAATTACTCGGCGACGGCAAGCAGATTTTTGTCATAGTAGGTTGCGGTAGTAATAATATTAATATGTTAAATGTTTATTATGTTTACCGCATTCTTCAATCAAACACATGATCGCGTTCGATAGCGCCAGTAGTACTTTAACTTATCACTTAAAATAAGAAAATACATATTTGGAAATTAAAGAAATTAATTATTATAAACTTAGAAAGCTAACGCTATGTTAATACATTTGTTAACATTTATATAAGAAAATTTTGATATAATTTTTTTAATTTAGGCAATTAAAAGTTTTCTTACTGCTATGGTACAATTAAGAAATTAAGGAAAGAGTGCTTTGTCAATGTTATTTTATGCAAATCATGTCATACTTCCTTTATTCCTACTATTCTATATTGCTCCATTGATTGAAGATAGAAATTTTTGAAAATTGTACGGATTCCTTAAAAATCTAAAAGTTTGATGTGACAAAAAAATTTGTATGTATCTCTTTTTTGTGTTTCTATTATTATTATCTGGTTTTAATTAATATTTAATTGTTAAAAAATTTAGTTATTAATACCCATTTTATTATATATTTTATTTTATTTATTTTATTATACATTTTATATATTTTCTATATAGATCACGACTTTTGGTGTAAAGAAAAAAATAAAAATATCTTTTTATATAACACATAAATGTCTTAGTCATACAAAAATAATATTTTAATTAAAAAAAGAAACACATTTCTTGTTAAATATACAAATAAATTATATGAGATGATACAATTCTTATACAATACTTTAATATCTTATTTTTGAGCTTAATTAAAATAGAAAATTGTAATCAAGAGACTCGGTAGTGTCTTAGCTAAGTCCCAGCGTAAGCAAAGATGCGCTCCGTGTCTTATTACGCGAGTCAAATTGAGATACTCTCGATATTTTTTTATTTCTTATATAACCGCTTAACGGATCGAGTTCTTAATAGAATTAATCGATAGCTTGGGTTTTAATTATAATAAAAGTGTTTTTATTTTTGCGCTACGTGCTCTGTAAACGGAGATATCATGATGCAAAGTTTGAACTGTGAAAATTTCTATTAAGAAACGTCATCATGGTCATCGTCAATTCCTCTTAACGTAACAAAGAAATTTACAGAAATACGTTTCCAACATCTGCCACAAGAATGCGCTAGCAGTGATTCACGACGCAGTGTTAGTAGCGCTCTATGATACGGCGTTTAATGATATTAAAGGCGCTTTGTAATTAATTGTTTTATGATGAATTATCGATCGATATCGAGCTTGAAATAATAGATGATGCAGGAGTTTTAATGTTTGTGTCAATCTTTTTATCATGCGGGAGATTATCGACTGCATAATAAATTGATCGGTACATAAATGTCAATTATTTGGATCGATCGTATCTAAGGTCCGAATATGATGTGTTCAGTTAAAACAAATTAATAGCTGAAATTATGTAGTATGGATTTATTATTATTATTATCATTATTATTAAAGCTACATATTTATTATTATTATTATTATTACTATTATACATATTATATTCGGGCCTTCGATACAGTTGATTCAAATAATTGACATTTATATACCGATTAATTTATTATGCAGTCAATAATCTTCCGCATAATAAAAAGATTGACACTGTTACGTCCCAGTTACAAAAATAATAGAGGACTACAATAGCGAGATGGTTAACTTAATTATTTTATTTCAATGCCTCCCATATTTTTCAGTCACCCTGCATTCACCGGGTTTACTGGGGATGAGGGAGATTATGATCTATTATCAAATTTAGGTTAAATTTTAAATAAGAATAAACAGGGTAAAAAGACGAAATAAAATGATATAATATAACCAAATGATAAAATTAAATAAGAGAGTGCAATTGATCATGCAGTAATGTCAGAAGAATGAATAAAATTAAAATAATCAAGATTAATACAAATATAATTAATTCTTTCATTACATTTATTAATAATTGATAATAATCAAGTAATAATAATGGACTCAAATAATAGAATAATCAACGATTATAAATCGAGATGATAATTATAAACCAAAAATAATAATTATGAACTATAGTAAGAATGAACCAAACATAATAAACCATACCAAGTAAAATAATAATGATAAAACTATTAAATAATTCAATAATTCAATAAAAATTAAATTGATGGCATCAATTTCGATTATAATATAATAGAGAAAAAGATTAAAATAATTTCAACTCACCAAATTTCAACTACTCCTTATTTACTGAGAAAATAGTTAATATTCTTCCTTCCTTCTAAATCTGTCGAAAGTATCGTTCGAAATTCAAAGGTCCAGCAGTGAATTTTCCAGTGAATGACAGATTTCAAATTCGGCGGTAGAGAATGGTTCTCAATAAAATCTCTCGTAAAACTTTCACCAATTCATTCTAGTATATTCTATAAAATATAAGTGTATAAGTAATTACAATCAAGTCAGCGAATAGCAGTGAACAATCAGTGAAAAATCAGAGTTCGTCCTAACTGTAGGACGGAGACAAAACTTCTGGTCCTCCGTGACAATGCCCGGTGGACGCTGGTCCTCCTTCGTGCGAGTCGGTGGGGAATTAGATAATACAAATTTCGTCTTCTTTGTCCGTTGGAATATCGATCGGCCAGAGCTTAGTATGCGGATATTATGTTAACTGATTAACGAGAGTAAATCGCCGTGTGAAATATACGAATGAACCTTATTAATAATATTATAAAATTAAGATAGATAAAGAATTAGGCTCTGAAATGTATTAAACAACCGATATACGAGAAAAGAGCGATAAGAGCCACCGCGGATGATAGTGCGTAAAATTTTATAAAGATTAATAAATCGCGAAAAATAAGACGCGAAAATAAAACATGCATATATTTTACTTGGTGCATAAACCAAGATAGATTCTCCATTCGAGAATACTATATAAAGATCCCTCTTTACCCCCCTGCAGAGATGTAAGCGAGAAAAATATCGGGGCGAAATCGCTGAATCGGGAGTCGAACCCGAGTCTTTCGTTTGCCGGACGACTGCTCTAAACCAAACGATATTTTTCTCGCTTACATCTCTGCAGGGGGGTAAAGAGGGGTCTTTATATAGTATTCTCGAATGGAGAATCTACCTTGGTTTATGCACCAAGTAAAATATATGCATGTCTTATTTTCGCGTCTTATTTTTCGCGATTTATTAATCTTTATAAAATTTTACGCACTATCATCCGCGGTGGCTCTTATCGCTCTTTTCTCGTATATCGGTTGTTTAATAATATTATAATTCTATTACAGATTTAATTCCTTCTTTCAACGTCGGCTATACACAATTTCGAATTTTGTTTCTATTACCTAATTCCGATATTGTTTAAGCGGGATAGTTAATTAACCGAAAATTTACAATTGATGTCATACCAAGAAAATGACCACCAGTGACGATCATTATCTATGATTATGGTTTACATTCCATGATAGATAAGACGTTCGCCGAATCTTAAAGGCGTTTTAAAAAAATCGCTCCTTTAAGCAATGCATTATTCGTGGACGAATTTATAATTCTTTTTATATCCTTTTAAATTTGATTAAAATAGTTATTAAAAGTAATTAATTAAAATATAAGTAAGATTAATTAAACTATAATTAAGGATAAACGTGATTATAATGCTAATGCTAATAAAAAAATAATATTTCCTTCAATCTTGCTCTTTTGTGATTAGATGGAATTGCACAAATTTCAATAAGGTAAAAAAGGAATTTGCTTGTATGGTAAAAGAAGAAAATTATTGGTCGGGACGTCACAATACAAGCATTAAAACTCACTCTGTATGTATCTATTACATGTACTTATTGTGTGATGCACTAATTATCACATATATCTTTCGATTACAAAAGATGACTAAAGAATACATAAAAATGTTATAAAATAAAGTAGTAAAAAAATCTTTATTAAACATAAACATTTATGTATCATCTAAGTTGTGATTAATAATTTATCATTTAGTACAATATTTCGCTCAGTCTTATATAAAAAAAATATTGTAATGTATCAGCAATTTCGTTAAGAATGCTTTATATTTTGCATTATTTAAAAACTGTCAAAAAATATTTAGATAAGTAACCAATAATTTGTCTCCATTTTTCTTAGAATTAAAAATAGAATTATGAAACTTACTCTTTTTCTGTTTTACTTATATATTCAATGATGAATTAAATAAACAAAACAATGATTATTTATCAATTTAGATTTGAAATTTTATTGATTTATGAATGATAAATGTAAATTTCTAATGGTAAATTGATTATCCTTTGTTATTTTTACAATAAATACAACAAAATTTAAAAAATTTAAATATTTACATAACCAAAACGGAATCATAGTATTGTAATGAAATATGATGAGGGTGGCAAGTTTTTAGCATATTTATTGAAAGAAAATTTAAATTTTTCGTTTAATACATATAGTACAAAAAATAGTGATATCTCTAAAAAAATTACCTTTTTAAAAAAAGAGCTAAGTCCCGCGTAAAAAATTGTATGTATTTGCAAACCAGTGCGTTAACTATAAAAGCCTATCTCCAAAGTCATGTTATTTTATATCTTACAAAAATTAATGATATTAAAAAAATTGTACTAAGTAAAAATAAAAACTTATTAAATTAAAAACTTATTTTAATTAAAAAAATTATACAAAATAGTTGTTGTAATTTCTTACATTATATTCCACAAAAAAAAAATAATTTAAAAAACTTAAACTTAGCAATGCTAAAAAAAAGTAAAAATTTTTTAAATTAATACAAGAAGAAAACAAAATTTATAGAAATTAAAAATTAATATAAGCAAAAAAAATTAATTAAGAAAACTTAGCATTGCTAGTTCTAAGTTTTTTTAATTAATTTTTTTTGTAGAATATAATGTAAGAAATTACAACTATTTTGTATAATTTTTTAAATTAAAATAAGTTTTTAATTTAATAAGTTTTTATTTTTACTTAGCACAATTTTTTTAATATCATTAATTTTTGTAAAATATAAAATAACAACTTTAGAGATAGGTTTTTATATATAAAATAGCATGACTTTGGAGATAGGCTTTTATAGTTAACGCACTGGTTTGCAAATACATACAATTTTTTACGCGGGACTTAGCTTTTTTTTTACCTCTTTTTTTAAAAAAGTAATTTTTTTAGAGTACAAATATACCACAAGTGTCCAAATAAAGCAGCACAATATAATTTGAGCGTTTAAAATTTAAATTGTAAAATTGATCAACTTTAATAAAAACACAAGATAAGAAACTCTATTGTTATCTCACATTTTATATTGTAATTTTCTACTCTAATTAGGCTGTAGAATGCATTCAAGTATTGTACAAGAGTTTTGGGACATGCTATATAAATAAATAAAATTTACATTTATGTATTTTTTAAATTCGCTGCAGAACTTTTGCTTGCTTAAATAACTTTTTTACCTATACAAAGTTTACATGAAAAAGCGAAATTTTTTTCTTTACTGAGTTTTGGTTCAAACTTGAAAACCTCGGAATGTCGGCCATGGCATTTCACATTCTACGTTTACTTCACTAAATAATTGAGATGTATCTCTCTCTTCATTTATTAATTCGACTTCCGCCATTTTTCTGTTTATTATTTTTTATTTTGTTCACAGCTCAACGGTCACTAATCTCACTGCGCAGTGATGCCAAAAAGCGAACGCAGCACATGCGATCACATTCACGTTCGTGCTGCACAAAACGCCTCTGCGTAAAACACTTCCACGCAAGGAGATGATTGGCTACTGCATTCTTACGTGTGTAACACGACATGTTCGGTGTTCCACAGTTATATTAGTCAAAATCAAAGTAACAATAAAAGTAACAATAACTTAAAATCGTTACTTGTTAGTGAAAAAATGTAACGGCGTTACCATTACCGTTACAGATAACAAAAAGTAACACCGTTACCAATTCGTTATCGAAAAAAGTAACTGTAATAGTAACGACGTTACAAATAACGCGTTACTTCCCAACTCTGTGCATTATTTATGAGAGCAATGAATTTAATGTAGACAGAAGAATGTACAATGTACGAAGTATTAGATGATGATTTAGATATTTAGAACAAACTGGAATAACACATGATGTACATGTTATAAATATTTCGAACAAAATAAATATCTATTTTTTGTAATATATTAATGTAAGAAAGTGTTTAATCAAAATTAAATTTGTAATTTATTTTATAATTTACTTATAGAAGTCTAATACATATGCACCATCTAAAGAAAACAAAAACTATATCAAATTGGAAAATATACACACCAAACAAGTTACAAAAGTCCAAACACATGTCATTAAAGGCAACAAAAATTAATGTATTGGAAAATAAGAAAAACGAAACAGCACAAATTAAATCCCGACAACGTAGACTATCAACAATGGCTCTTCATAGTTCTTACATTTCCAAACAATAAACAAATAATAGTAATTTAGCAGAAATTAAAATGGAACTTGCAAAGTTGCAGTTAATAGCTATAAAAGAAGAAATAGCAGCAAAACAAAAACAAAATGAAGTTTGAATTAAAGAAAAAGAATTTAGAATTAGATATACAACTAAAGCAAGCACAATTGAAAAAATTTCAAATAGTTCTCTTCTGCAATAATATTTTTCCAATGCATATATCAAAAAACTGATACGAACATAGAGGAAAGGGCATTATTATTTAATACATAAATTTATATTATTATTTATTAGATAAGTACACATTTAATTAGTATTTCAAAATTATAAGAAATAGAAAAACTAATGTTAAAAATAGTATAAAAAAGTATTATATTCTATATAAAAATATATTTATAATAATTTTTAAACATAAAAAGTGTGATATTAAAAAAAAAATATTATATAATATAATACAAATATGATATTAAGTATAAACATTATTTTACTTTTGTTCGTTATTTTTGTTTTATTGTATAAAATATTATTTAGTTTCAAATATAAAAATGTGATATAAAAAAAATACTAATTATAAATGTTATCTGAAATACAAACATTATTATTTTATAATTATTCATTGTCTGTTATGTCTGTTATGTTACATAAACATTATTTTTATGAATGCAATAAAAATGTATTTTCAAGTAAAGAAATATAACATTATTATAAAATCAATCCTTTAAATTTTTTATTGTATATTTATTACATAATAAATTATTAATATATTAATAAATATACACATATTATTATATAATAAGCAAAGTACAAGTAAAGTACAATGTAGTTACAATATTATATAATATATATAATATATATAATTATATATAATAACATTATTAATAAACATATTTTACATTCAATTTTAATTATACTGACTGAAGATTAATTGTAATAACATATATACAGGATCTTCAAAAAATCTTGAAACGTTAAAATATCTTAAAAATGATCAACTATAATAAAAAATATGTAAGAAACAAAGTTGAAAGACTAAATAAAATATATCTAATGATGATAAGAATTTGACCTTAGATGAAGTACTCAAGGTCATATGAAGGTCAAGTTGATTTTTTTAAACGGAACTCCCCATTTTTTATTGCATATTCTTATAGCTTATTTCAAGAGCATTCTAAAACACTATAATTAAGTATTTTTTCATTGAGTACTATCGGAGTTATGAGGTTTGAAATTGTTTCTTAATTTTATATAAACCATAAAATATATTTACATGAATCGTAAAATATTCATTTTTTGATTATCTTACTTTAATACTTTTACGTACAAAATAATAAGAGGAATCAATTGATGTAAAGAAAACACATAATTGTTTAAAAAAAAATGTAATTGTTAATTGCAAATTACATATTTTTTCTTCGAAACAACTATGTGTTTTCTTTACACTAATTGATTTCTTTCAAAAGTTCTTGAGATAGGTTACAAGAATATGCAATAAAAAATAGGGTTTCATTTAAGAAATTGACAGTGATCTTCACATAACTTTCAAATGATTCTCCAAGGTCAAATATTTGCCACCATTTGATGGCCTCCTTCAAGCTATACAACTTTTGTTTAAAACATTTTTTTATTGAACGCATCGTTTCGAAAATATTTAAGCGTATTATTTAAAATAGGACACCCTATATATGCTCGGAGGTACGAAAAGATTAATTGCGTCCTTTTTTGATGCTCCTTCATAGTAAAGATGCAGATTGAAATTTTTTAAGATTATTCTTAATAATTGACTATTTTGTGATCACTGAGAGAACTCTGGTCAAATAAATGAATATTATTATTAGGTGCGCAACTAAGTCCTCGCTGTTTTTTTGATGAAAATGCAACTTTATTTTGAAAAAATGGTTACAAATGAATCATTCAAAATATTGCCCATCGCTAGCGATAACTTTTTCCCATCTTTCTGGCAGAGCTCGAATACCGTGACGGTAGAAGTGTTCGTCTTTTGAGGCTATCCACGGATCAAGCCATTTTGAGATGTCTTCATATGAGCGGAACTGCTGATCAGCCAGACCATGTGCCATCGAACGGAACAAGTAATAATCGGACGGCGCAATATCTGGGGAATATGGCGGGTGAGGTAGGACTTCCCATTTGAGCGTTTCCAAGTTTTTAACGGGGTTTGGCAACGTGAGGCCGAGCGTTGTCATGCTGTAGAATCACTTTTTCGTGCCTCTGCTCGTATTGTGGCCGCTTTTCGCGCAGTGCTCGGCTCAATCACATCAATTGAGTTCGATACCGTTCCCCAGTGATGGTTTCGTTCGGTTTCAACAGCTCATAATAAATAATGTCCTGGTTCCATCAAATACACAACATAACCTTCGCAGCGTGAATATTCGACCGAGCCGACGACGTAGAAGCATGACCGGGCTGTCCCCATGATTTTTTTCTCTTTGGGTTGCTGTAATGAATCCATTTTTCATCACCCGTAACGATGCGATGAAGAAAACCCTTCCTTTTTTGCCGCTGGAGCAGTTGTTCACAGGCGAAAAAACGACGCTCAACGTCTCTTGGCTTCAAATCATAAGGAACCCAAGTTCCTTGCTTTTGAATCATTCCTAACGCATGCAATCGCTTGGAAATGGCTTGGCGAGTAACTCCTAATGCTGAAGCAAGCTCTTTTTGTGTTTGGCACGGATCCTCATCGAGCAATGCCTCCAATTCAGCGTCTTCGAAGGTTTTTAGCCTTCCTTCACGCGAACGGTCGTCAATATCGAAATCACCGTCTTTGAAGCGACGGAACCAATCACGGCACGTTGTTTCACTTAGAGCAGCATCTTCGTAAACTTTTTGGAGTTCTCGATGCGCTTCAGCCGCCGTTTTTTCGAATGAAAGAAGAAAAGCAACACTTCCCGCAAATGACGATTATTTGGCACAAAATCAGACATTTTCACACAATCAAAAGTATATGACGCAAAAACAAAATCACTAATGTGTCAAAGCGGTTTGTTTACCGTATATCTAAGCTTGGTTCATGACGTTTTGGATATGTCACAATCGACCAGCACTTACTGCTGGAGCCATCTCTTGAAAAACAGCGGGAACTTAGTTGCGCACCTAATATTAAAAATATTTGAAGGAATTTCAAACATTGCTTTTACAAGTAATTTAAGGACAACATTCTTTATATTGAATAAATCTTAAACACTTTTTCGGCAATAAGACAAATTGTGACATCTTCTGATGCTGTAGTTACCACCGTAACATTTCCTTTTTTTATAAATATTAATAAATCTTCATTACAAGTTAAAGCAAATAAACATATTTCACATTTTATAAGTTCAGTTATCTTTTTCACAATAAATCCAACTATATATATTAGGTGCTTGCATGTATTCTGATCATTTTTTCACTTTAAAAAGGCATTTATTGAGAAAAATTGGTACAATATATATTAATCAAAATATTTTTCATCATTTTCTACAACTTTTTCCCATCTTTCTGGCAACATAGCGATACCGTGTTGAAAGAACGATGTTGGTTTGGCATCCAATCATCGATCCATTTTCGCACTTCTTCAGCATTTCGAAACCGTGTGCCAGCCAAGCCATGCTGCATCGAACAAGTGGTAATCAGAAGGCGCTATGTCTGGTGAGTACGCTGGATGAGGCAGAACTTCCCATTCGAGCTGCAACAGTGTATCCTTCACAACTCTTGCAACGTGTAGTCGAGCGTTGTCATGCAAGAGGATGACTTTGCGTCTGTTACTCGCTATTGCTGGTCTTTTTTGCAACAATACGTCGTTCAATTTGTTCAATTGACGTCGGTAGACATCTGCAGTAACAGTTTCATTCGGGTTTTCGTCCAATAAGTCTTGCAATTCATTGTCTTCGAACTTTTTTGGTCCTCCAGGCCGTTCTTTGTCATTGACATCAAAATCACCACTTTTAAATCGTTGAAAACAAAACCGACAATTGGGATATGACGGAACAGCATCACCATAAATTTCTGAAAGTGTTTGATGGGCTTCGGCAGCAGATTTCTTCATATCAAACAACAAAAGTAATGAATGTCGGAAATGCAATTTTGAGCGTTCCATGATTAGCGTCTGTATACACTGAATAATTCAATTATACTAAATGGAAAACTGTTATTTTATGTAGAGAAATGTCAAAATCATCGAATTTAACAGTTAGGTTAGGTTGGTTAACAGTTGTTTGCATTGATACTTCGCATTTTCACCAATAGATGTCGCTGATCAAAATACATCCAAGCACCTAATATATCCAACCATATCCTCGATATAATCACTGCATAACCAAATATTATAAAAAAAATAATCATGATCAATTTCAGTAATATCTTGTTTCAGTAGAATTATACATTAGATTATTTATATCTTCAGTATTGATTGAGTATTGCTGCACCATATATTTAAGATAACTTTTTCATCTATTACTATATTATTAGTACATTTAGAAAGATCTACATTTGCATGAATTAAAATAAACGATTCTTTATAAAAGAAGCTGTTGGGGCAACGAAGTGGCTCCATTCGAACTAATCAGACCACGATATTATCGACGCATATTTGATCTTACATTCTATGATCAATAGGTTCCGTTTTCTTCTGAAGTACTACTACTCGAGTACAGGCGTCGTGCTTATGGCGTTGAGTTATGCGAATATAATTCGTTGGAAATTGTTACAATCTCGAGTTAATAAATCAGTCAACATATATAAACATTTTATATTGTGTTATACCTCGCTAACAGGTTATGGGCCCAGTCTGCTGTATAACGCGAATTCTAAATTCAAATTAAAGACGCAAGTGAGAAATTCAGTGAAAAACGATCGCGTATGACGTGGCACGTGTACGGAAAACCGTGACCGAGATTTAATAGCGAAGACAAAGAAATCACGGAACAACAGCATAAACATTAAAGACAATCATGACAACAATCATGAAAATCGAACTGTTAACCGTGGAAAATTATAATACGTGGAAAATGCAAATAGAAGCTATACTAGTGAAGAACGTACGACGTATGGGCATATGTGAACGGCATAAAAGTGAAACCGACGAGTGGAGTAAATGAAATTGCAGAGTGAGAAAAACAAAGACGCAAAAGCCGATATCATATTATCGATGAGTATCTCGAAGTTAAATGTGATCCGCGAATTAAAAACATTAAAAGAGGTTTGGTTAAAAATTGAGTCAACATTCCATCGAAAGGGTGCGAAAAGCGATCCTTCTAAAGAAAATTATCTTGTCCCGATTAAAAGAAGGCGACAACATGCGAACGCATCTAACGAAATTTTTCGAGGCAGTAGCAAAATTAAAAGAGATCGGTTTAATAGTCAATGAGAAAGTATGGATAAACTTCCGAAAACCGATCACCTCTGATTTGAATGAAATTTTGTAAAAAGCTTCCTTTTAGCTTAAAATGCAAGCATGTAAAAGGAATTTTGGCGACTCCTACAAAAAAGTCATTTTTTTAAAGAAAATAAAAAATATAATAATAAGAGAAATATATATATATAATAAGACAGTTAAATTGTCTTGACCTTGACAAAATATGTTAAGGTCACTATTCTGAATACTCTCTATAAGACTTTTAGTAAAAAAATCTTTATTAAACAAAACATAAACATAAAATATTATACATTTTCTAACACATTTTAATTAATTTTTCTTGGATAAACTCTTTTAATATCTTTCAAAAGTTGATCAAATGGATCAATATTAAGTTTTCTTACGCGACGACGTCACATAAATTCGCACATATGGTCACACACACACACACACACACACACACACACACACACACACACACACACACACACACACACATGGGGGGGTGCAAGGGAGCCTTCGGCTCCCCTTCCCGCACCCATCCCGTCCCCCTCACTTCGCGTGGAAAGTTACAAACCTGTGGAATCTCGCTTTTAAGAAAATGATTTTTTTTGTAGCAGTCGCCAAAATTTCTTTTGCAGGCTTGTATTTTAAGCTAAAAGGATGCTTTCTACAAAATTTCATTCAAATCGAAAGTGATCGATTTTTGGAAATACACCCGACGAATTATCGGATCCCGAAATATTGCGAGTGAAAATACTGGAAGAATATGAATCGCGAAAAGCTAGCGATAACGTAGAATAGAACATCATGTACGCAAGAAAAGTACCATCCCGTTGGAATATGCGTATATCAGATGATCGCGAAAACTCAAAAAATGACAAAATCGAAAACTACGCAAATA
Organism: Camponotus fellah; assembly: GCA_030586385.1. Classification (NCBI taxonomy): domain Eukaryota; kingdom Metazoa; phylum Arthropoda; class Insecta; order Hymenoptera; family Formicidae; genus Camponotus; species Camponotus fellah. Next base: position 55,321 of record JAPIVC010000468.1, read on the forward strand.
CAGGACAAGGAAAGCCGAGGTGTTTGTGATAAAATTGATCACATTGCAGAAAAATGCTTGGCAAAATATCCGGCAAATTCATAGGTGAGCGCGCGATAGGTAGAAGACAACGACAATGAATCAGTGAATTCAGTAAAAAACGTTCAAAACGCGAGAAGATGTCGCAATGTTGAACACTATTCAAACAGTGATGTTTAATCGTGAAAATGGAAATAATGAAGAATGGTGCTTGGATAGTTGATGCACTGCTCATATATGTAATGAAAAAGTAAAGTTCGAGAAAATTGAAAATGTGCACAAAACATTAAATTTGGCGAACAATGAGTCAACTAGTATAATCGGTGTGGGAAATGTGCGAATGATCGTAAACAACGGCAATAAAGAGATAAATGTAAATTTCGAAAAGATATATTACGTGTCGGATTTACGCACAAATTTGTTAGTCAATGTCGAAAATTACAAGTCATGGGTACGAAATAAATTTTAGTAAAAGAGACGCAACTGTTACTGATGAAAGCGCCGAAATCATTTTTCGGGCGGAGATTTATATTACATGCTAAATAATAGAAGTTCGATGAAGAAAGTAAACAAGCTAGTGAGAAAGGAAAATAATATAGCAATGTCAGTGAGTCATGCGAAAAGTGAGATAGAGTGTTACTACAAGCTAGGATTTGAATGAATAAAACCTGAAAAGTATGGCGAAGACCGGTGTTATATTGAAATTTAAAAGTGACCAGACAATGACAAAATGTGAAATGTGTATCCAAGAGAAACAAACTCGAAATGCATTTGCGAGAAGTGAAGGTGGTCGTACAACAGACATATTGGAGATAGTACATTCTGATGTGTGTGGACCAATCGGAGAACCGAGTCACATTCTGGTGCAAAATATTTTATGACATTTACAGATACGATAGATCACGTTGGAAGTGTTCTTTATAAAAAACAAGAACGTCTGGAACGTTTTTAAAAGGTACAAGACCGCAGCAGAGACGCTTATAGGAAAGAAAATAAAGACATTGCAGTCAGATGAAAAGGCAGATAATGAAAAGGAGTACTGTAATAAAAAGTTTGATCAATTTTTAGAACGAAATAGTATCTCACTACGATTATCGACGCCGCACACCCCTTAGCAGAATGGTGTAGTGCAGAAAAAAAAATCGAACGCTGGTCGAAATGGCTAGGTGCATAATGCGTCAAGCGAAGATTTCTGACCTCCTCCCACATACATCCCTATCTTTCTCTAGAGTCTTACCCCGGTTTTATATTAGAGTCCATCCGCCATTGCTATTTAGTACAGTGGGGATTTTAGTATATATTAGGTGTGTAAATTAATTTGATCTGTTTTTTTCTTCCAAAAAAGACTTTACTGTGAAAAACATGAAAAAGTACACTAATCAAAGTATTTGCCATCGTTTGCTATTATTTTATCCTATCTGTACGACAGTTGTTGTATTCTGTGATGGAAAAACGACTCCTTCTTCGAAGCGATCCATTCATTAAGCCATTTCTCTATTTCTTCATAATTGTTGAAGTGCTGGTCTGAAAGCCCGTGTGCCATCAATCTGATAATCGGATGGAGCAATGTCTGGTGAATACGGCGGGTGAGGTAAAACGTCCCAGTGCTTCTAAGGTGACCTTCATAATCTTTCCAACATGTGGCCGAGCGTTATCGTGCTGGAAGATCACTTTGTCGTGTCTCTTTGCATATTCCAGCCGCTTATTCTTCAATGCGTTGTTTAAACGGATCAATTGTTGTTGGTAAAGTTCGGCAGTGATGGTTTGGCTCTGTTTTAATAGCTGCATGCATGCACCACACCCTTCTGGTCTCACCATATACAGAGCATTATTTTCTTGCCGTGAATATTCCACTTTGGTATCGATTTTCCTGGGTCGCAAATGGATTTCCTTCGTTTGGGATCGAAATATATCCACTTTTCATCTGCAGTCACAATACGATGCAAAAAACCTTTTCTTGTTTGCCTAGCAAGTAAGATTTCAGACATGGCTTTTCGCCTCTCGATGTCTCTTTCTTTCAGTTCGTATGGCACCCATCTTCTTTCTTTGTAAATCTTTCCCATGGCTGCCAAACGCACAAAAATTGTTGATTGATCAACAATTGTGCGAGCTCATGTTGCGATTGACATGAATCTTCACCGATTAGCGTCTGCAATTCCTCGTCCTCGAACTTCTTCGGCTGACCTGGACAGGTTTGTCATTGACACTGAAATCATCACTTTTGGAAACGTCGAAATCATTCTCTGGATGATTTATCAGTGAGAGCACTTTCACCATAAACTTCTATGAGCATTCGATAAGCTTCAGCAGCTGATTTCTTCATATGAAAACAGAAAATGAGAACTTCCCGAAAATGATGCTTTTTGGGCTCGAATTTCGACATTTTCGAATCAGATAAACACGATGTAGTTGTTACAAACTCAAACGTTTATCAACTGAATATTATTGCCAGATGTCAATACTAAACCAGAAAGTCTTTTGCAGACATTAGAGGTTAGAAAATTACATAGTACAGCAATTGATGAACCGAATTAATTCACACACCTAATCGATATTTTGCCTCTCTCTTTGTTCTGTCAAACTCAATTCTTACCATTGTGAAATGTATGATATGGTCAGTTTATCTTATACAGTAAACTATATATAAACTGGAATAGGAACTGCCATTGTAAGTACATAAGCGGACAATGAGATTGAGATAGATAGATTTTCAAGACAAGTTTCGCTCACACGCATCTACACACATTTTAAACAACTGAAAGGATGAAATGACACATAGCCTTGACGAATGTTCTCTCTCGGAGCTTGCGAAAAACTTTTCGGTTCCCATTTCAGTTTATATATGTATAGTTAAGTGATCTTATATGTCTATGCGTCGAAATGCGACCGCTACGCGTCGCTATGATGTTTTGGGCAGCATCTCAACTGCCGCGGGACCATTGAATAAAAAAAGGAAACCAGGAAGGAACATATGCTAATACGAGCCAGAATAGTTTGATGACGTATGCATAATATCATCGGAAGCGAAAAGACAGCGATAAAAATCGTTTAATTTGCAAATCTCTTATTAACATAAACGTATTTACAGATGAGATGTTTCGGTACATCCTTTAGTTTTTGAATATCCATATAAATAACAATTTCCATCCATCTTTCCAACCAATTTTTCCTATCAATTCACCCATTACAAATCAAAATTGGTTTAATTTTTTTATCGACACATTCATATCAATGAAATTAAAGTTGTGTAATAAACTTGGTAACCTATCAGATATCACTTGCAGAATTAATTCAGTTTTATTACGTAAATTCCTTACACCTTCCACCACTGAATTTTCGCTTCATGCTCCTTCCTGGTTTTCTTTAATCAATGTGTGGAACAGCTTTTCTTATCGTGCGCTTTTATTTACGCGAATTGATCGATCTTTTATAATTAATTTTATGGGCGCAAGTGGAACCCCTCTCCGCTTGCGCCCATACCACAAACATTTAAATATTTACAATCTTGAAACGCAATAAGATAGCTGATTATAATTTTTCAAGTAAACCGTTCGCCTCTGTAACATATCAAAGCAAACGGTGTGCAACTGAACGATGTGCAACTGAGCGGTGTGTAACTGAATGATGTCCGAATGAATTTTCTTCTGTGTCCAAAAGCTACTATATCCAAAATTATTGTATTCAAATGCAGTGTGTCCAATTGAACCGTGTATAAAGTTTTGTGTTTATTTGCACCGTGTTCATTTGCATCGTGACCAATTGTATTGTGTCCAAGTGCACTCCCGGCGGAACTCACTGTGTCGGGAGCAATGCAGTCGGACAGAGTACAATTGGACACGGGGCAAATGGACACGGAGCAAATGGACACGAAACATTGCACACGGTTAATTAGGACACGGTTCAATTGGGCACATAAAAACGCACACCGATCAGTTGGACACGTAAAAATGCACACCGTTCAGACGTAGACCGTTGAGTTACACACCGCTCAAATGTACACAGTTCAGTTGCACACCGTTCAGTCGACCACGAAAAAATGCACACCGCTCAGTCGGCCACGAACAAATGCACACCGATCAGTCGGCCACGAACAAATGCACACCGCTCAGTCGGACACGAACAAATGTACACCGCTCAGTCGGCCACGAAGAAATGCACACTGCTCAGTCGGCCACGAACAAATGCACACCGATTAGCCGGCCACGAAAAGATGCACACCGATCAGTCGGCCACGAAAAAATGCACACCGATCAGTCGGCCACGAAAAAATGCACATCGCTCAGTCGGCCACGAACAAATGCACACCGATTAGTCGGCCACGAACAAATGCACACCGCTCAGTCGGCCACGAACAAATGCACACCGCTCAGTCGGCCACGAACAAATGCACACCGATCAGTCGGCCACGAACAAATGCACACCGCTCAGTCGGACACGAACAAATGTATACCGCTCAGTCGGCCACAAAAAAATGCACACCGATCAGTCGGCCACGAAAAAATGCACACCGCTCAATCGGCCACGAACAAATGCACACCGATCAGTCGGCCACGAACAAATGCACACCGATCAGCCGGCCACGAACAAATGCACACCGATCAGTCGGCCACGAACAAATGCACACCGCTCAGTCGGCCACGAACAAATGTACACCGATCAGTCGGCCATGAAAAAATGCACACCGATCAGTCGGCCACGAAAAAATGCACACCGATCAGTCGGACACGTAAAAATGCACACCGTTCAGTTGCACACCGTTCAATTGTACACCGATCAGTCGGCCACGAAAAGATGCACACCGATCAGGAGCAGGATCCGTTAGCGCACGGTGCGATAGCCCACGTCCCGATAGCCCACGTCTCGATAGCGCATCAACTCAATAGTTCGTGGCCGATTGAGCGGTGTGCATTTTTTCGTGGCCGACTGATCGGTGTGCATTTTTTCGTGGTCCACTGAACGGTGTCCAATTGAACAGTGTGCAATTGAACGGTGTACATTTGAGCGGTGTATAACTGAACGGTATACGTCTGAACGGTGTGCGTTTTTATGTGTTCAATTGAACCGTGTCTAAATGAACCGTGTGCAATGTTTCGTGTCCATTTACTCCGTGTCCATTTGCCCCGTGTCCAATTGTACTGTGTCCGATTGAAGGTCTCTCACTGTGTCCACACATATACTTTGCAAGACGAAATGAAGTTCATTTTCATCGAGAGCCAAGGTTAGAGTGAGCTTTGTTTCGTTTTGCAAAGTACATGCGTAACATAGTGGGTTTCGCCCCCGTATAGGAAAAGTTCCTTTGTAATTTACAACAAAATTTAGCCTCAGATTAGGTTAGATTAGAGCAAGCGACGCAGTAGCGTCGCGACGCCAAGTACTTAAAAAAAACTGAAAAAGAACTGGATCCGAGCATTGAGAGTCACTGTCCTCGACGCGGCGCTACCAAGTAGCTTATCCGGAATTTTACGTCAAATAGACTTTCGATTAAAATATTTCAGAAACGAAAGCCGTAATAAAAAATCTAACGGCATTTTTCTCATATAATGTGAATACAAGCTTTCGATTGCGACCAGTTTGAATAAAATCGGTGCAGTCAATCTCGAGAAATGATAATTGCATGCCAGAAATGTGACATTTTTCGTTTTCTTCATCATAAGATTCAGACTCACGTACATATCTTTGTACGCACACATTCAAAGCGATTTTGTCCCTCAAGCGATGTTCACACCGCGCATCATATATGATTATCGCTTTGGTGTATAAAAATCAATACTTTAAGAGCCAAAATCATTTGTATACATGTGCGTGCATACGTGTGATATGTGCATATGTGTGTGTGTATATGTGTGAAAGATTAATTTATCGTATAATAACAATTTTTAAAAACTCCTTTGGGGTAAAATCATGCGACAGATACCGATTGCATAATAAATTGATCGGTGCTTAAATGTTAATTATTTTAATCGACCGTATCGAAGGCCCGAAAATAATGTGTAATAATAATAATAAATAATATATGTATAATAATAATAATAATAATAATAATAATAATAATAATAATAATAATAATAAATACGTAGCTTTAATAATAATAATAATAAATCTTTACTACATAATTTTAGCTTTTAATTTGCTTTAATTATATACAATATATTCAAGCCTTCGATACGGTCGATCCAAATAATTGACATTTATTACCGATGTACCGATTAAGTTATTATGCAGTCGGTAACCTCCCACATGATAAAAAGATTGACATGAAATAAAATTCACATATATAATATATTATATTTTATATTTTTATATTATTATACGAAATAAAAACTCTTATAGTTTATTATATTTTATATTTATATTTATATAAAGTTTACAAATATAATAAGAATTATAATTTATAATAATTTATAATATCTTTTTTACTTAGTACCGGAGTTTTTCTTCTTTTGATCTGGCCATGGTCTGCTATAAAATTAAAGAGATATAAAATTAATTTAAAAGAGGTTATATTTTGGAGGTTATACTTGCATCTTTGGATAAAAAATTTCTTACTTTTGTCTCCGTCCCCATTGGCCTCAATTATAGTGCGCAGAGGAAAGTTGATACAGGAACCGCATAAACCGCTCTCTTTTGGCACCAGCTGCGTTTCCTCTTCGTCTTGGAGCTAGAGAAATATCAAATATCAAATAAAATTAATGTATGAAATGTTGATAAAATAAAAAAAGTATGTATAATTTCTTTGCACTCCATACTGAAGAATAAAAAAAATTAAATAATAAAATAAAAAATAAATTAAAATTTTACTTAGTTTTAATTTTTTAATAATTGAATATTACTTAATATTAATTATATATTAAAGTGTTACCTTGTATTTTTCTTTCGAAATTGTCGGTGGAACTGGCGGCGACGGGACCGGCGGCGACGTGGTCGTTGATGACGCGGTCGACGGCGACGGGATGGCCGACGGCGACGGAGGTAGTAGCAATATGCTGAAATCCGTAACTAGCAGCGGAGCAACCGGCAGGTGAAGCAGCGACTGGTTAAGCGATCATCGAATGATTAATTGAATTTGAAGCAGCGGCGATTTGATTCGACTTGATTTTGGGGGGATTTAAATTTTTTGCACTTTCCTTCTCTATACTAAATTCGTTGAGGAAATCATCCATTTCTATATCTTCTATCTATGAGAAATTTTAAATTGTTAAAATTTATTTTTAATTTTTAATAAATATAAAAAATACTAAATATATACTTACGTCTTTCTTGTTTTGTGTCATGTTGGTTTATTGATTGAATCGATAATTTATATAAAATAGCGTTGTATTTCTTTTTTTTCGTGTTTAGGGTGTATAATAAAAAATAACGTACTTCTCAGAATTGTCGTCGATTATACAGGGTGTTTCATTTTAATCCGACCAGTCGAATATCTCGAAAACCAAGCCCGGGA
>JAPIVC010000469.1:0-107162 GCA_030586385.1 Camponotus fellah
TCGTTATTTTTTGACGCGCGTCACTCTTCTTACATTTTACTCATTCATTATATCTAATGTATTATCTCTAAGTCGCGTATATATGTATCGCGATTAAATATTTCACATTCTCGCACGCACCCATATATTCATCTAATGTATTATCATTAATTCGCTTATACGTATTTCGACTTTCTCCAATTAAAAATATGTCACAATAAAAAAAATGTACAATTAAACACGATTCTCTCGCACGTCGCCCTTCTCTCTCTCTTTCCCCTCCTTCTCCCTCTCTCTTTTTCGATAGATCGAAAGCTCCATCGGGCTTTCGCGAATTCGAGCGACTCGTTTTCGTGCGCGCGCGTCCCTGCGAGAACCATAACGCGTGTCGCGCTATTGTTCGCGCTATTCGCACTTCCGTTTGTCACCGACCGTACGTCGCCGAACGATAACGATATCGCGGAAGCGTTTCATTATCTACGAATTTACGGCTATCTGAAGAACGATGAAAATCAACAATCAACGCAACCTTTCTGAGCGACGCATTGACATTATTTCAAGACTACGGTCTATCTGGAAATGGAATTCTAAATGTAGAAACAATTCGTGTGATGCGCAGACCGCGGCGTCGCGGACATTCACACTCACAGCTCATTAACGCGAAAGTGGCCGAAGACGCATCTCACATGGAACTTCAAACTAGCAAATAGAGAAACTCTACGCACGACTCAAATGGCGTTCACTCTATGGTCCGAACATTCTTCGCTAACGTTCTTCCGCAACACGTCACAACCCGATATATTGATATCGTATCAATCGGGTGTACACGCGTACGAGAACGATAAGAATGGAGACGAGTGCCCGTCTCCATTCACGGGTCCGGGGGCGGCCGTCGCTCACGCATTCTTTCCAACGGGAACGATCGATCACGTGACTGAGGTGCACGTCGACGAATCGGAACCGTGACACATCGCGCTATCGAAACCTCCATCGGATAGATTGTATCTCCTTCAGACGCTAATGCACGAAATCGGTCACACTCTAGGTCTGACTCACAGTCTGAGAGAAGATTCGGTCATGTACGCTTACGCGCCTACGGGGGACAAACAATTTCCGCTTAGATTGAATATAGAGGATATCATAGGTATACAAAATGTCTACGGATCGTAGAAAACTTCGACCCCATCAATTATCATTGCCACTCCAGCAGCATCGACAACTACAGTAGCATCGACAACTACAGTAACGTCGACGACCGTGAGGACGACAACAATGGCTCCTACCAATACCGTTGATCTATGCGCTTTAAAGCTTTATAGACGGAGCATTAATTATGAATCATCGCTTATACGTCGCGCGTAAACGCGACGTATGGTCGATCGACATGAGAGGAAAACGCTATGGCTCGCCCTTTTCGTTCGCCGACTATTTTAAATTTCTCCCTCGCGATCTCGCGCGTATATTGGCTATGTATCAGAAACCCTCGGGAGACATCGTGATATTCGCGAACGGCTCCGTTTATCTCGCCGATTCGAATTTTCAATTCAAGATAGGATGGCCGAGATCTATCGAATACATCGGATTTCCGCGCGAGGCTAAAATAAACGCCGCGATAAACACGCACGCGGGGCGCAGTTACGTAATATACAGGGCTTTCGAAAAGTAACGGATCCTCCCCCTATCGCAGAATCTATGTATCATAGGACAAAATGACCCGAACAAAAGTTTTATGGTTCATAAAGTTCTGTTTTTTTGTGACCTCAAATTTGACCTTGATCTTGACCTTGAAGATTTTTTGAAGGTTAATTTGCGTTTTTTAAATGGGAATTGCTATTTTTGACCCCGGATTTGGAAAGAGCGAGAAATTTTACGTTCAGATATGTAATCATGTGATGGTAAAAATGACATCCAAATCCTACTTTTATCCTACTTTTAGCGCTATCCAGGAACAACGACGTGGACGTAGTAGAATTCTGTTCCCTTTGGGATGTTTGATTAACGTGAGTCCCCTCTCCTCTCACGTATGGAATAATGAGGATCTTCGATGAATGACTATAAGACACTTAACATTTTTTTATCATTCGTTGCTGACTTAGATCTACCAGGTTTTTCACGATCTTTAACACTACCAGTTTCCTGAAAACGTTGAATTGTACGTACAACAGTACTTTTGGAGATAGGATTTTCCTCTACTCTGAAAGTTTCATTAAATTGTCGCAATACCTGTCAAGGTCAAGCCTGTTGTCCTTTATGGCCTGTGTGCCATGTTTGAGTTAATTACCTACTCGTCTTTGACTCGTGCGTCCAACTTCCGAGATTTGGGCGATTTCTAATTCCTCCGCACTTGTATCGTAATGTACTAGGTATTTACCCATATCTTACATGATATCTCGAGGGGTTTTTTAATGATTGATTGAATTGTCGCAATTATTTAGTTAACTATTGAAACTGAGCATAACTTCTCTGTTCACATATACGTTCATTTTCTGAGTTCAAATAGGTAATTAACTCAAACATGGCACACCTCACTGAACGAGAACGAATATCTCTGTTAATGATGCGAGGGTAGGGTGATCTGCAAAGAGGGTATAAGCAGGTATAAGTCAGCAACGAATGATGAAAAAATGTTAAGTGTCTTACAGTCATTCATCGAAGATCCTCATTATTCCATACCTCGCGTTTCACAAGAGCATGAAATTGGGGTTGGATCTGTACATAAAATTCTAAGGCTCAACAAATGGCATCCATATAAAATCCGTTTGGTTCAGGAACTATCTGAAGATGACTTTGACAGACGAGTGGAGTTTTGTGAAATTATGATGCAGATGATTAACAATGATCCTTTACTCCTCAACAACATTATCTTCTCCGATGAGGCCACATTTCAGTTAAATGGACAAGTAAATAGACAAAATAGCAGATATTGGAGTGATGATAATCCTCATTGGATGAGAGAAGCTCACATCCGCAAAAAGTTAATGTGTGGGCTGGTATTTTCAACGGTAGACCAGTTGGGCCATTTTTCATCGAGGGCAATTTAACAGCTCAGATGTATGAAAACATGCTTCGAGAACAAATTATACCAACCATACGGAATTTAGCAGATGGTAATTTTGATGACATTTACTTTCAACAGGATGAGGCTCCTCCACATTATGGAGTTAACGTTCGTCGATATTTGGACGAAACATTTCCTGACAGATGGATCGGGCGTAGGTGCCATTGAATGGCCAGCTAGATCTCCAGACCTGAATCCTCTAGATTATTTTTTTTGGGGGTACTTAAAAGGGAAAGTCTATACTACGAAGTCTGAAGATTTAGATGATTTGCGCAATAGGATAACCCGTGAAATAGACGCCATACCAGAGGAAATTTACAGGAATTCGGTTTCAGGGTTTTATCATAGATTAGCACATTGCCAAGCAGTTCAAGGGCAACAATTCGAACATTTGTTGTAAGATGTTTCAATCAATCTAAATAATGAGTCGCGTGAAGCACCCCAAATCGTGAGAGGCGAGGGGACTCACGTTAATCAAGCACCCCGATTCGTGAGAGGCGAGGGGACTCACGTTAATCAAGCACCCCGATTCGTGAGAGGCGAGGGGACTCACGTTAACCAACGCCCCGATTCGTGAGAAGCGAGGGGACTCACGTTAATCAAGCACCCCGATTCGTGAGAGGCGAGGGGACTCACGTTAATCAAGCACCCCGATTCGTGAGAGACGAGGGGACTCACATTAACCAAACACCCCAAAGGGAACAGAATTCTACTACGTCCACGTCGTTGTTCCTAGATAGCGCTAAAAGTAGAATAAAAGTAGGATTTGGATATCATTTTTACCATCACAAGATTACATATCTGAACGTAAAATTTCCCGCTCTTTCCAAATCCGGGGTCAAAAATAGCAATTCCCATTTAAAAAACGCAAATTAACCTTCAAAAAACCTTCAAGGTCAAGATCAAGGTCAAATTTGAGGTCACAAAAAAACAGAACTTTATGAACCATAAAACTTTTGTTCGGGTCATTTTGCCCTATGATACATAGATTCTGAGATAGGGGGGGGGGTCCGTTACTTTTCGAAAGCCCTGTATAAGGAATATTTTTACGTAACTATATTTGTGTCTACGTAGGCAAATGTAATAAATGTCTATGTAATTAGTACTTAATATTATGAAAAAGTTTTTGCGATAGCCTTTACAGTTTGATAACTAAATTTAAATATTTATAAATCTTTAAAACAGTAAAAATAAACTTCCTGGAAAGTATTGAAGCAATACATTGAAGATATTTATATCAGTTGATTACTAGATTCTATGGGCCATCACAAGTCCTTCCTCCACACATTATATTAAGTACTGACTATAAACTTTGACTTGTATGTAACTTTAAATTTTAGTCAATACTTAAAGTTTATACATTATATCAAATTCTTATTACATTACAATTTTCTTTAGCGTTGATTAAAATTTAAAATTATGTATGAATCTAAGTTGCGATCAGTACTTAATATAATAAAACATGTTATGAAAAAGTTTGTGCGATAGCCTTTATAGATTGATAATTAGATATTAAATATAAATAGATATTAAATAGAAATTTATAGTATCCTCTCAATTTCTTTCAAGAAAGTTTATTTTCAGTATCACTTAAAGATGGAAAAGAGTTTCATCCTGCTCTCTTCTAGACTTTCCACAAAGTGATTTTATCAAGATTAATATATAACAATGAAAAAAATTTTTAAATATTTACCTTTTGATGAATATTGCAAAATTCACAATCCACTTGATTGTTAAGTGTCACACACAAATCTCTGTCTTTTTGTTATGTAATTTATAATAAGTGTACTTGACATCGCGACTTGACTACCGCGTCGCTTGATAATAATCTTTAATGTCATTTCTTTTCCTTATTACACTATTCCGCACTATACTCTAATATAAATTTATCTTTCATTCGTACGTACACAGATACGTATACATATCACACGTATTTACACACATACACTCATATGATTTTATCTCTTAAAGCATTGTACATATCGAAACAATAATTGTATACGCAGCGATGTGAACGCCGCTTGAGGGACAAAATCGCTTCGCGTATGTGCGTGCGAGCATATGTACGTGAGTCTGGAGGAAAAGGAAAAGGAGGAAAGAAACGAAATGTCACAGTTCTGATATTCGATCATTATTTCTCAGGATTAACTGCACCGATTTTATTCGGACAGGTCGCAATCGAAAGCTTGTACTCATATTATATGCTAAAAGTGTCGTTAGATTTTTTATTACGGCTTTAGTTTATTAAATATTTTAACCGAAAGTTTATTTGACGCGAAATTCTGGATAAGGTACTTTGTAACGCCGCGTCGAGAACAGTGACTTTCAACTCAATGCTTGGAACTCAATGCTTGGACCTGTTTTTTAAGTACTTGGCGTCACGACGCTATCGCGTCGTTTGATATATATATACAGGGCTTTCGAAAAGTAACGGAACCCCCCCCTATCTCAGAATCTATGTATCATAGGGCAAAATGACCCGAACAAAAGTTTTATGGTTCATAAAGTTCTGTTTTTTTGTGACCTCAAATTTGACCTTGATCTTGACCTTGAAGGTTTTTTGAAGGTTAATTTGCGTTTTTTAAATGGGAATTGCTATTTTTGACCCCGGATTTGGAAAGAGCGGGAAATTTTACGTTCAGATATGTAATCTTGTGATGGTAAAAATGACATCCAAATCCTACTTTTATCCTACTTTTAGCGCTATCCAGGAACAACGACGTGGACGTAGTAGAATTCTGTTCCCTTTGGGGTGTTTGGTTAACGTGAGTCCCCTCGCCTCTCACGAATCGGGGTGCTTGATTAACGTAAGTCCCCTCGCCTCTCACGAATCGGGGTGCTTGGTTAACGTGAGTCCCCTCGTCTCTCACGATTTGGGGTGCTTCTCGCGACTCATTATTTAGATTGATTGAAACATCTTACAACAAATGTTCGAATTGTTGCCCTTGAACTGTTTGGCAATGTGCTAATCTATGATAAAACCCTGAAACCGAATTCCTGTAAGTTTCCTCTGGTATGGCGTCTATTTCACGGGTTATCCTATTGCGCAAATCATCTAAATCTTCAGGCTTCGTAGTGTAGACTTTCCCTTTTAAGTACCCCCAAAAGAAATAATCTAGAGGATTCAGGTCTGGAGATCTAGCTGGCCATTCAATGGCACCCCTACGCCCGATTCATCTGTCAGGAAATGTTTCGTCCAAATATCGACGAACGTTAACTCCATAACGTGGAGGAGCCCCATCCTGTTGAAAGTAAATGTCATCAAAATTACCATCTGCTAAATTCCGTATGGCTGGTATAATTTGTTCTCGAAGCATGTTTTCATACATCTGAGCTGTTAAATTGCCCTCGATGAAAAATGGCCCAACTGGTCTACCGTTGAAAATACCAGCCCACACATTAAATTTTTGCGGATGTTGGATGTGAGCTTCTCTCATCCAATGAGGATTATCATCACTCCAATATCTGCTATTTTGTCTATTTACTTGTCCATTTAACTGAAATGTGGCCTCATCGGAGAAGATAATGTTGTTGAGGAGTAAAGGATCATCGTTAATCATCTGCATCATAATTTCACAAAACTCCACTCGTCTGTCAAAGTCATCTTCAGATAGTTCCTGAACCAAACGGATTTTATATGGATGCCATTTGTTGAGCCTTAGAATTTTATGTACAGATCCAATTTCATGCTCTTGTGAAACGCGAGGTATGGAATAATGAGGATCTTCGACGAATGACTGTAAGACACTTAACATTTTTTCATCATTCGTTGCTGACTTAGATCTACCAGGTTTTTCACGATCTTTAATACTATCAGTTTCCTGAAAACGTTGAATTGTACGTACAACAGTACTTTTGGAGATAGGATTTTCCTCTACTCTGAAAGTTTCATTAAATAGTCGCAATACCTGCTTATACCCTCTTTGCAGATTACCCCACCCTCGCATCATTAACAGAGATATTCGTTCTTGTTCAGTGAGGTGTGCCATGTTTGAGTTAATTACCTATTTGAACTCAAAAAATGAACGTATAAGTGAACAGAGAAGTTATGCTCAGTTTCAATAGTTAACTAAATAATTGCGACAATTCAATCAATCATTAAAAAACCCTCGAGATATCATGTAAGATATGGGTAAATACCTAGTACATTACGATACAAGTGGAGGAATTAGAAATCGCCCAAATCTCGGAAGTTGGACGCACGAGTCAAAGACGAGTAGGTAATTAACTCAAACATGGCACACAGGCCATAAAGGACAACAGGCTTGATCTTGATAGGTATTGCGACAATTTAATGAAACTTTCAGAGTAGAGGAAAATCCTATCTCCAAAAGTACTGTTGTACGTACAATTCAACGTTTTCAGGAAACTGATAGTATTAAAGATCGTGAAAAACCTGGTAGATCTAAGTCAGCAACGAATGATAAAAAAATGTTAAGTGTCTTACAGTCATTCATCGAAGATCCTCATTATTCCATACGTGAGGGGAGAGGGGACTCACATTAACCAAACACCCCAAAGGGAACAGAATTCTACTACGTCCACGTCGTTGTTCCTGGATAGCGCTAAAAGTAGGATAAAAGTAGGATTTGGATGTCATTGTTACCATCACAAGATTACATATGATCTGAACGTAAAATTTCCCGCTCTTTCCATATCCGGGGTCAAAAATAGCAATTCCCATTTAAAAAACGCAAATTAACCTTCAAAAAACCTTCAAGGTCAAGATCAAGATCAAATTTGAGGTCACAAAAAAACAGAACTTTATGAACCATAAAACTTTTGTTCGGGTCATTTTGTCCTATGATACATAGATTCTGAGATAGGGGGGGATCCGTTACTTTTCGAAAGCCCTGTATATATATTAATGCTGTGTACAAAATTGTATGAATTCGTTACATACAAATATTATTGTTAAATATATTATTTATAAATATTTTGAAATAAAAATAGTAATATTAATTATAATAAAGATTACCAGTTTGGAGAAAGATGTTTCTTATATTCCAAGTTTCCCAAGAGAAAACTTAATGGGGCTGTTCGTTTATTGATTGCTCTGCGGATGTTTTTCCCAGGCCATTTGCATGTAATTTCGTTGTTTGAAATTGTTACCCATGTTATCGGGACAACTTCTACTGCAGTCGATTCTTCGAAATTCTCCGCAAATTCGACTACAGACCAAAGAAACTGAAATAACACAAATTTTGTTTGTAATAAAAATAAATAAAAATATCAGAATAAGTAAATGCAAAATGTGAAAGTACCTTCTTATTGTATACCATATAATTATATTAATTCAATTTTATATTAAAATTTAAATTCAAAATATTTACTGGTTTTATATTGGTTTTACGTTTTATATTTACTGGTTTTATAAATTTATTTACTGCTTTTATATTGATGTATTATATATTAATTAAAATTAAATGGCAGAGATCCTTTGTGTAATTATTAATTAATTATTAAATATTATTATTCATTATTATTATTAAATATTACTATTATTAAATATTTGTTATTATTGTGTATGAATTAATGGCATAATTATAAACTTATTTTCGTGCGGAAATTTTACACATTTTGCTTGAATTTTGTTAATATTAACAGTATACGTATCTTCAGAAATATTTTGTACTTGTTCTACATTAAATAGTTCAGAAGAACAGGGTGACTTAAAAAACATTGTTGATTCTGTAAACTTTCTTCCCGTTATGAACATTTCCAGTGTTAGTGGTTTGGAAAATACCGTCTACGCATAGTACAAACTTGTTCTTAAGCATGACGCAATTTTCTTTATTTTCTGTGCTGAATTCATACTTTCCAATATCCATTTTTTTGTAGAATATACATCTTTCCGTATCAATAATTTGCACTTTGTTAATTTTTGCACTTTGCACTTTACTTTGTTGATGTAAAATCGGATAAGTCTTGTCGTCTTGTTTCTTTTTCTGCTCTTCTTCCTTTAGTCTGTTACAAATTTGTTGTAAGGGGTGTTTTAATTTTTCATTTTATTTCGTACAGAAAATTTTCATATTTGAAACAACTAAATGTTTCAAGTGGACCGTGCAACAAGCAGTCTGCAGGTAAATGAATGAGGCCGTGTACGTTGTGATTGATGAACTCAGGATCATAAAGAATTGAATATTTTTGAACAAAATACTGAATAAGTTGCAAAGCATAATCATTATGAACTAAATATAATGCAGGACTACATAAAATGCGAATAGCACATGATAATGTCATAAAATGTGTATACATGTTCTTGTTTCTCATATTTTGTAAAACGATCGGTCCAATGTACAACAAAAATTGTCTTAGTTCAGCAGCTTTAAAGTACTCTATGTCATCTAAGCTTCTTGGTAAGCGGCTAAAGTCTTTAAGTACATAATTCTTTAAAAATAATATTTGATCGTTAATGGCTTTTTTCTCATCGTCAGTGAAGCGAATGTTTTTTGGTCCTCGTATCCAAAACGTTATCAGTTTTTTCATTATACCGAGAAATACCAGATGCATATCATCAAGGGGTATTTGCGAAACTAACCCAATGTTAATATTTGTAAGAGGAGTTGTACCTTTATGAAATTCATCATCTAATTTGTTTTTAAAACTTGCATCAGTTCGTGATTGATATCTGGAAAAGCTAGTCGGTTATTAATAAAGGTACCACTTTGAGTACATTTAGTGCAACTGTAAAATCCCGTGTGACCTTTCATACATAAAACGAATGATTTAGCAAGAGCATCGCAAAGTAATTTACTGGCCTTTATTTTGACAGCTTTATTTCATATGTTAAATCTATTATCTTGCAAATGTTTAAATTCTTTAACAAATTCATTTAAAAATTGATTAACATCAGCTGGTTTTGTGTGCCCATGATAAATTCCAGCTACGAAAGGTTTTGACGCATTTCGACTAACTGAATCTATATCTAGAGAAATCAAAATTGGCCAAAATTAACTGTTTGAACTGTTTGAAATAGGTAATCCGTCTATGTTTATACTAATAGGTACACTGGTTCTGAATTTTGAAATAAGAAAATTGTGCATATTAATACTGTCATTGATGAGTCTACGAATTATATTCTCTATACCGATGTAACAGTAGAAACCGGGAGGCATATTAATTATTTCATAGGGGCACGAATTTGGTGTTTTTAAAAGAATACGCGAGTCTGCAGGAAACTTTGGATATGGCACTCGTAAAATTTGCAACATATCGTTAATGGCCCGTTGGGTTAATAAATGTCTATATTTCAAAACCCATGTTGTTTAGTGGCAAACTCTTCAGTCGTAGATGAAACTTTATCGTCAAATTTTGCATTACATTTATGTAATTGAAAATCATCATCGACGAGCGTTTCAATATATCTTATAGATTCTGCTTCATCTATTTCTGTTGAAAATGCTGCAGTACACTGATTTTCGGTCTGTGTAAATTGTTCAATATTTATTTCATTTTTATTTCCTTTTTGCGTTGCTGACTGGAATGCAGTTTTAGTTTGTGATTTACCATTTATTTTAATTAATTTGTCATTTATCAACAAAGTTTGTAATAATTCTTTTCTAACTATTCGACGCATATGTCTTTTGGACACAAAGCATTTTTTTATTTTTCCCATATTCTTTCTACTTCTAATTCGCGCGCACAAGTGTGCACTTGGAACAATAAGTTTTCTGAAACGTTAAATATTAATTGTTTTTTAGGTTAGTATAAGTTATAAATAAGTTTGTTACTTACCTCATGTAACTGATGCTGATTCCCCTCAGCAACAGGAGTCTGAGTGTGCGACGTCATAGATCTTTTTTGTAAGAAATATACGCCAGGCGTTAATTATGCAGAAAGCGTCCTTGCAGGAGGGCAATATAATGCCAGAATTATTGTGTTTTTGATGAGAAGATTGTAACACAACACACGTTTGTACACTACGCGGCAAGTCCCCCCGACTGCTCGACACACGCAAGCACATCGCGCATTGTCGCAACTCAAGCGACCAATCATAACGCGCGGAACAAGAAAGCAAAACGGTGAGTGGCAACCGCTTGCAGCGCGCGACATTTGCCGCGTTCATCAGTATGTCCCTTTACTTTCTGATACGCGGAGGCCGCCAATGGTCACAATCGAACAATTATAATAATAGGAGTAATATTTTGAGATTTATTTGTTGTAAAATTGCAATTTGCTAAAAAGTTATGACCATTTATCAACGATAAATTGCGAGTTGACTTTACAAGGCTGCAAAATTAAATCTTTTAATAATGTCGCATTTATAACGTTAATGCAAAGTAGTGAAATGTTTTTCAAAGTTCACATTTTGAATGAAACGTTTAAAGTACGTAGCGAAATGAATGTTTTAGAAACATAGTAAATGCTAGCATTGAAGCAACGCTTAAAAAGCCGCAAAGAAAACGTTTCATACGAAATGTTACTTGAATGTTACAAAACATTTCATTTGTGACGTTCCGAATTGTTCGAATTAAATGCAGAAAAGCAACGTTTCTGGTACGTTCTACGAACTGACACTAAAACGTTAATTTGAGACATTTACGGAACCTTTTATTATCCTTACATGTAAACGTTTCAAATTTGCTTAATTACAGTCCAAATGTGACGTTATCAGAAAGTTACATGTTTAGCGGTTATTAGCGGTTATTAGTATATATCATTATAATAATGCTATAATATCGAAATATCTCCTGCAATTTTCTCTTTCGCTGTGATTTCTTCCTTACACGTACATAATGGATGATTCGTATATATATATGTATAACTTTAAATTTTAAATTATTATACTCACACATGCATATCTATAACCGCGTCTACGGACGTTCTTCTATCTCTGTGTATAGAAACATATGCACAAAAAAAATTTTGTATTTACCTTATTAAATCGGTCGCTCTCACGTAGTATATGGTGCGAGGCAGTGCGATACTTGTTCCTGGCTCTCAGAAGGTGCCGATCCTTACATCGTCTCATCACTCCAGTAATCTGGGATGATAATGTCTGAGACGATGCATTATTTTGCGTCTGGGAACGCGAAGCATCTTCATGCTGAAAAAGAAATAGAAAAATTATAAAGAATTATATATATATATATATATATCTCCACAGGGCACAAAATACTAAAGGCCGACGAAAAGCTGTCTTTTCTAAGTCGACTTTTGGACATGGCAAAAAGACGACTTGTTAGATGTCTTTTCGTCATGTCAAAAAAGACGACTAAAATAAGGCGTCTTTTCGTTAACTTTTTTAAGTCTAGAATTTGTATGCCTAAAAAATGACTAAAAAAGACGGATTTTCCACAACAAGCAATCGTTCAAGTGTATTTACTGTACAGTTCTGAAATGAAAAAAATTCTTTCTGCGCGAGAAAAAGCGCAAAGAAAAGAAAAGTTTTTATTGGTTTATCTCCCACACAGCACATGATATCATTCGAATATTCTATATTCATACTGTAAATATACAGTATGAAGTTACAGATATAATATACTGAGAATAATCTTATAACATCTCTTATTGTATATTATTTTTCATATATTCTCAGAATATACTTTGAATATCTCGTATTGGTATATTGTTTCTCGTATATTTTCAGGATATTTTATAATATTGCATGTTTCCTCATTTTGCCGCTACGCGCGTTATCAAACTCGTACTTAATTTTTGGTGAAATGGACATAAAGGACTGGTACTAACATGAGTTCCAAAGTTTCTTCTTTTTTTTCTTTTTAGTCAGTTTAATTTATAATAAAATAATTTATAATAAACTGATCTTTATTTAAAATAATTTATCTAATAATCTGGATTCCTTGTTGGAATTCAAAATATTAAACAGATTATTTGAAATTAAAATAAGAAATAATCTAAAATAATTTACTGCGTTTATTAAAGTATTTCTATTGCCGAGTATACTTACATAAAATATTTATATTAAAAATTTGTAATAAAAATATCAATTTATAATCAAATAAAATTTATTAAATTAATAACCTAACCTAATCTATATATATGAGCATGTGCGTCTGACTGCGTATATGTGTGCGTGTATAAATAATTGACTGAAATATTGATCATTTCCTGAAACTATCCTATAAACATTCGCGGCAAAATTCTATGGGAGAAGGTATCGCGGACATTCGAAAATTCGTAGAAAGTACTTCGTCAATCGCAGTATGTAATACGATTATTCTCAGATTATCGCAATATACTTTTACGATAATCTTAGATTATTCTCAGATTCTTCCTGTGTTGTTAGGGTAAAGACGATCGAAAATGTACAGATTGAGTCGTCTTTTAGTCATCTTTTGGCTTGACAGATTAGTCACTAAATTCGGGTCATGAGCCGACTTCTAGTCGATTTTTCGTCGACTACTGTCTCTAACTAAAAGACGTCTTTGACGAAAATATGTCCAGTTTTAGTCGTCTTTTTAGACGTATTTGTGTCCCGTGGGTATATATACAGGGTGGTTCATTTTAATCGCCCCAGGCAAATATCTCGAAAAATATGAAAAATACAAAAAAATGTTTCAGACAAAAGTTGTATGGTTTCGAGGGGGACATAAGATGATGCTATCACTTTGACCTTGAAAAGTCACCTGAAGGTCACGTCAAGGTCATCTCCAATTTTTTAAATGGAACACCCTGTATATTTTTACATATTCTTGTAGCTTATCTCGAGAGCTTTCCAAAACACTATGATATAATGTTTTTTCATTAAGAACTTTTTGAGTTATTAAGGTTTGAAAGTAATCCAATAAATCCAATATTTTGACATAAACTATAAAATATCTTACAAAATATCCAATTTTCAATCATCTTACCCTAATACTTTTATGCACAGAATGATGAGACAAATTGACTAGTGTAAAAAAAATACACAATTGTTTAAAAAAAAATTTGTAATTGTTGCAAATTTATACAGGTGGTTCATTTTAATCATTCCAGGCAAATATCTCGAAAACCAAGCCTGGGAGAGAAAAATATTCTATACAAAAGTTTTATGGCTTCAAGAGGACATAAGATAGTGCTATCAGTTTGACCTTGAAGAGTCACCTGAAGATCACATAAAGGTCACCTCCAATTTTTTTAATGGAACACCCTATTTTTTTACTGCATATTCTTGTAGCTTATCTCGAGTGCTTTCCAAAACGCTATGATAAAATAATTTTCATTAAATATTTTTTAAGTTATAAAGCTTAAAGGTCACAATATGTGCCGATATTACTCAAGATGTACCGGCAAGATAAAGGCAAGATCCTAGATTGATCCGACTGATGAAGGCAAGACTCGAGAGTGATCCGGCCGATGAAGGCAAGACTCGAGAGTGATCCGGCCGATGAAGGCAAGACTCGAGAGTGATCCGGCCGATAAAGGCAAGACCGATGAATTCCATAAGATCACATCAAAGTCACATTAAGTGTCTATTTTTGGTCTACAGCAAATGCTCAAATGTACCACCATTCTGCTGGATACATAATTGCAACCGTCTTTCAAATGCATTGACTGTTTTTCTGAGAACATCGGCTGATATATTTCTACATGCTTGTCTAATGCGGTCCTTTAGCTCTTCAGCTGTGGTGGGTGCGGTCTGGTAAACAATGTTTTTCAAATAGCCCCATAAGAAAAAATCTGGTGATGTCAGATCTGGTGATCTGGGAGGCCATGCTATATGACCACCTCTTCCAATCCAACGGCGCTGATAAGTTAAATTTAAAAAATTTTTTATAGGGCGTGCGTAATGTGGTGGTGCGCCATCCTGTTGCAACCACATATGTTGAACTGTATTTTCATCGACAAACTCTAACATCCTTAGCAACACATCTCGTAGCATACGTAAATATGAGTCTCCTGTAACATTGTCATAAAAAAGTGAGGTCCGATAATATGACCATCTAAAATACCACACCAAACTATCACCTTCCATCGATGCTGATTGTCTACATGCCGAACCCAGTGCGGATTGATATTAGAATAATAATGACTATTATGCCGATTTAGCATTGCTTTCAAATGCAGCCTCGTCACTAAACATAACGCGAGAAAAAAATGTGGGATCTAACTGAATTTTATCTATAGCCCACCTGCAGAAGTTAACACGAAGAATTTTATCGTTATCAGAAAGCTCTTGATTAAGTGTAATGTGATAAGGGTGAAAGTGATTGGCACGTAAAATTCTACCTACAGTTGTACGAGACACATTTAATTCACGACTAATTTGACGTTGACCAATGTGTGGATTTATTATTACCATTCCTAGTATGGTTACGATAATAGCATCGTCGTTATTTAATGGTTTTTTAGAACGTTTGCGTTTCAACAATCCCGTACGCGCTCTAGTTGTTAAACGCAAAATTGCTTTATGATCAGGATGTCGTCTATCTGGATATCTATCTTGATATTGACGAGCTGCTTCTCTAGCATTATTATTAGCGGCATAAAAATACCAATTATATCAACAATTTCTGAGGGCGGATAATCTGCCATGTTAATAATGACACAATTCATGAAAGGAAATAACATGAATTTACTGTTGGACAAATCGTAATAAGAGCTAACTCGTATTGATCTTAACTAAAAAACAACCCAGATAGCAAAATGACGCAAACTTTGCGCAAAGTTTACGGCAAACTCGAGCATGCGTTTGCAGCAAAATTACGACAAGGTGTGTCCGCAAAAAGCTTATCTTTTGCTGGCAATGCTTGTCGCAATAGCATGACGCATATTTTAGGTAAATAATACGGTAAGCCTTGCCTAGCATAGCATGACAGCAAAATTGCGGCAAAAACAGAGCAAGCCTTGCCGTAACACGATACGACAGCAAAATTACGGCAAGAACAGAGCAAGCCTTGCCGTACACGATATGACAGCAAAATTACAGCAAGAACAGAGCAAACCTTGCCATGCATATAACATGTGTATATCTGTTACGTGTGCAATGCGCGAAAATACATCGGTCGAACGAGGAGCCAATAATCGATATAATAATGCGTGTTTTTGTAATGTCAAGACAACTCATCTCTCAACTCGTTGGTAGCAACTCTGTTATTTACAGCATCATTTGATGAAAACATTTTGTCATAAATATGCTCGAAATTTTGTGAAAAGATAAAGCAAGACAAATCCTTGCCAGAAAATTGCCGCAAAAATTGAAACAAACCTTGCTGGCAAGATTTTTCAAAACGTGCTTTTAGCATTCGTGGCTATCTGGGAATCAGCTGTATTAGAACTTGATAAAAATGTTTTAAAATGTGTAATAAACAACATTACTGTAATAGACAAATATAAATTTGCAACAATTACAAATTTTTTTTTAAACAATTGTGTATTTTTTTTTACACTAGTCAATTTGTCTCATCATTCTGTGCATAAAAGTATTAGGGTAAGATGATTGAAAATTGGATATTTTGTAAGATATTTTATAGTTTATGTCAAAATATTGGATTTATTGGATTACTTTCAAACCTTAATAACTCAAAAAGTTCTTAATGAAAAAACATTATATCATAGTGTTTTGGAAAGTTCTCGAGATAAGCTACAAGAATATGCAAAAATATACAGGGTGTTCCATTTAAAAAATTGGAGATGACCTTGACGTGACCTTCAGGTGACTTTTCAAGGTCAAACTGATAGCATCATCTTATGTCCCCCTCGAAACCATACAACTTCTGTCTGAAACATTTTTTTGTATTTTTCATATTTTTCGAGATATTTGCCTGGGGCGATTAAAATGAACCACCCTGTATATATATATATATATTGTTACGCTCGGAGCGAGGATTTCGATATATATCGAAGGGCGTGCGCTAAAGATATCGGCCGTCGCGAGTCGCGGAAAATGAATGAACACTTTTAAAGATAACACAATGAACTTTAATAGGCAACACAATAACACAGAACACTGAACACAGAGAATAATAACACAATGGAGCGGCTCATATGTAAAACGCGTCCGGATGGCTTGACAGCTATTTCCCAACCAAATGACAGCCGCAACTGTCAACAACCTCTTGACAACGGACTTCATCGCTTTTCACGACAGACTCGACCGCGACTCGAACCAGGAACGTAACACTGCCCCCCGTCTTCCAAGATTGTCGTCCCGACAATCAGAAACAGAGGGTGATCCAACGCTGACTCTGAACTTTATGCTCCGATGTCGATCTTAGGAAAACGGCGAATTTCCTTGTTCTACCCTGGGCTCCTGCCACAGGTTACCGAACAATTCGCTAAAGATTCCTCTCGCACATCCGCAAGTTTGTCGTCCCAGGGCACCGACGAATCCTCCTGCTCTACCCTGGACTGCTGCCACAGGTTATCGAGCGATTTCGCCTTCTAAGGTCCCGCACCGTCAGCCTCTTAGATCGTGACTCCAGGTTCCAGACCATCTTGCTCTACCCTGAGCTCCTGCCGCAGGTTAGCGAGCGATTCGCCATCTCGAACCCAATCGATCTTTAAGTCCCTCCTGCTTCGATCCAAACTTCCTTGGACAACTTGGAAAAATCTTCAGGCAAGAGGGGGGTATCTTCCCGTGGACTCACCGTTCTCCCAACAGAACTCCTCAGGCCCCTGCCTCGGCATTCGCCCAAAGACCCACGGGAAAACCACGGGTCAAAAACCGTGGATAAGGCAGACTTCGTCGATTTCTATACCAATATGTTTCAGTTCGTTGTTCAACAAGGCGAGTCGTCCGTTGCTCGGTAAATTGAGGGTTCTAGATTCTAGAAAAGAAATTAACTTTTTTTATTCTTATCAACAATAATATTACCCCCGAACTTCTCAAAAAGAAATCAATAATAATAGATAGAAATTTTCCGGGCTCCAATCTCTTAAAACAACTCTAAGTTCTTTCGAGAAAAGGAGCTAACCTATCCGCATGAATCACCTTCCTCCTATGTTTAGGAGTTTTCTGAACACAATAAACCACATCATTAAATTTCTTCACCATCGTATAAGGGCCCTCCCAATTACTCTGCAACTTCTGAGCCTTTCCTTTACTTCTACGAGGATTAAACAACCAGACTCTGTCTCCCTCTTTGAAAAGAATCCTTCCGATCGTATTGGGCTTTCATCTGAGAAGACTTCAAAGCCATTCGTTCCCTAACACAAAAATGAATCTCCTCTAATTTCTCTCTTAATTTTCTTATATAATTTTCTCCTGGAAGCAACCTTTCTTCATGAAGTCCAGGACTACCTCTCAACAAATCTACAGGCAGTCTAAGTTCCCGAGCGAAGTATAACTCTGCAGGAGTCACCCCTGTAGTTTCATGCTTAGAAGACCTGTAAGCTAGGAGAAACATAGGTACCCACTGATCCCAATCTCTCTGGTTTTCGGAGATGTATTTTGCCAGATAATTAATTATCGTTTGGTGCTGACGTTCCACTTGGCCATCAGACTGAGAATGAAGAGCAGTGGTCCTTGTCTTTTTGATTCCAAGCAGTCGCATCAAACTTGAAAATAACTGTGACTCAAAATTCTTCCCTTGATCTGTATGAATTTCAATTGGCACCCCGTGTCTGGAAATAAACTGATTAACAAAAACCTCAGCCACTGTTTTGGCTCTAATATTTTTCACCGGGAAAGCCTCCACCCACTTCGTAAAACAATCAACTATGACAAGTAGATATTTATTTCCTAACTTAGTCAACGGAAAAGGACCAAGGATATCTATCTGAACCCTTTCCATCGGACCTACAGCATTGTAGATCTGCAATGGGGATTTCCCCTTTCCTAAGGGACCTTTCTTTGAAACACAAATCTTACACGTCTTACACCATTTTTCCACGTCCTGTTTACAGCTAGCCCAGAAGAATCTTTTTCGGATCTTTTCCAAAGTTTTATTAATTCCAAAATGCCCTCCCGACGGGGAATCGTGCGCTTTCTCTAAAATTTCCTTAATCCGATCACGAGGAACGATCAGCTGAAGAAAACTAGTTTTTAGATTCGGAGCTACCCATTTCCTATAAAGGATTCCATCCTTAAGAACCAAAGAATCCCAGTAAGACCAATAAATCTGAGCAGAATCATCTCCGTCAGGAACTTCTGAATGCAAAGGTCTCCCTCCTGTTTCCTTGCTTTGCAAAATAAACGAAATACTAGGGTCATTTCGTTGTGCCTCACGCCATTCTTCAAGATCTCCGCCCTGCAAAACAATGCGAGCAACCGCCTTTCCAGTTTCTTCCGTGCCCTTTCTTTCGGCTTTGGCGCAATAAGCACAGCCGTCTGCCTCACAAAATCGTCTCGATTATCCATCGGCATTTTTATGGGACTGTCCTTTTCGATGCACTATTTCGAAATCAAATTCCTGAAGTCTCTCCAGCCAACGCGCCAATTGTCCCTCCAGGTCTTTGAAAGACATCAACCACTTTAATGACAAATGATCGGTACGAATTGTAAACTTTCGCCCTAAAAGATAATGACGAAAAGATTTTAAAGAATCTACTACCGCTAATAATTCCCGACGAGTAACACAATAATTACGCTCGGCCTTATTTAGTACTCTACTAAAATAAACAATTACTTTTTCTTTCCCCGTCTGCTTCTGGGATAATACCGCGCCGATATCGACATTGGAAGCATCCGTATCTAAAGTAAATCCATCTTCCCCCTTAGGAAGAGACAACACCGGAGAAGAGGTTAACATAAATTTCAGTTTCTCAAAAGCATCCTGGCATTTACTTTCCCAAACGAATTCAAATTGGCTTTCTGTTAATGCATACAAGGGTTTTGCCAAAGAAGAAAATCCTTTTACAAATTTCCGATAGTACGAACAAAATCCAAGAAAACTTTGCAATTGCTTCCTCGTATGAGGCGTTGGCCAATCTCTTACGGCAGCAATCTTTTCCGGATCTGTAGCAATGCCCTCCTCAGAAATTACATGTCCCAAATATTTAACACTTCTTTGAAAGAAACTACATTTCTTTGGATTAATTTTCAAATTAACTTTTCTGAATCGCGAAAATGCTATTTTTAAATTTCCTAACATTTCATCAAAACTTTTTCCAAAAATAATCACACCATCTAAATACACCAAGCATTTTTTTGACAACATTCCATGTAAAACTTTTTCCATTAAACGTTCAAATGTAGCAGGAGCGTTACATAAACCAAACGGCATTACCGTAAATTGCCAAAGACCCCTGCCGATAGAGAAGGCCGTCTTCTCTTTGTCCTCAGAACGGACTTTTAATTGCCAATACCCACTCTTAAGGTCCAGCGTAGAAAACCAAGAATTACCTGATAGCTGGTCTAAAATATCATCAATTCTGGGTAAGAATCCTTTACCGTCACATCATTCAATTTTCGGTAATCCACGCAAAACCTCAAAGTTCCGTCCTCTTTCCTCACCATAACAGCTGGAAAAACCCAGGGAGATTCCTCAATAATTCTTTGCTTCCTCATATCCTCTAGAATTTTATCAACTTCTTTTCTCATCTGTAAAGGAATTCGACGAGGTACCTGCTTTATGGGAGACGCGTCTTTTACATTGATGACATGTTCAACAACATCACAATTTCCCGCCAAGATCTCCTCAGAAAACACATCATGAAAATTATTCAAAAAGTAAGCAAAAATTTTCCTTTGAGCAATTTTTAAATTCACAGAATTATTCCCAAAAAGTTCTTTCAAGATAGATGGAACTGTAGGAGAGTCTTTGGTGAACAATTAAAAATTTCTTTTCCACTTGCCCTTGATTCATTGAATTCTCGATTAAAAATATTTTGTAAACCTATCTTTTGAAGAAAATCAGCTCCCAATAAACAATCATCATTTATTTTGGCAACGAACACGGGAATAAGAATAGAATGTTTTCCGATTTCCACTTTAATCTCAGCCTGAAATTCAACTAATACTTTTTCTCCCGTCGGATACCTCAGATTACATTTTTTTATTCGAATCTTTTTAACATTACTATCTACCAACTTCTTATTTAAGACTGAAACAGGAGCCCGTATCTATCTTAAAAGAACACTTTTTATCATTAATCTTTTCA
This sequence comes from Camponotus fellah, assembly GCA_030586385.1. NCBI lineage: Eukaryota > Metazoa > Arthropoda > Insecta > Hymenoptera > Formicidae > Camponotus > Camponotus fellah. Next base: position 21,025 of record JAPIVC010000469.1, read on the forward strand.
ACATAATAGAAATCATCCCGTTTTATTCTACAAACACTTAAATCTACAGAACGATTAACAATCGGGGCTTCCCGCGCATTAGTCGAGCTCACCCCGCACAGCTCAACTAAACCGCGTTTCCCCTTTCCCCAGGACATTCTGCGCGGAAATGTCCCGCTTTCCCGCAGAAGCAACGCACTTTCAGTCCAACATTCCTTCCCTCCTTTCGAGGAAAAATTATTCCTTCTTCCTTCCGAAGGATTTTCCCTTTTCTTTTCCTCATTCTTTTCCCCATCCTCTTTCTCTTTCCGCGCGTCGTTCCTCTCCGCCTTTTGAAAAACATTTCTTTCAGAATTTCTAAATCTTCCAAAATTTTCTCTTTTCCTATCAAAACTCTTCCCTTGAATAATTTTAACCGCCTTTGCTCTCTCAATAGCCAAATTCAGAGAAGTTATCCCCTCTAATTGAAGAGTTCTCCTCAAAAAGTTGTCTGAAAGAACTGAAATAAATTGCGCGCACGCTATTTTGTCTCTTACTACGTAGGGACACTCCGGGTAAGCTAAACGCGACAATCTTTCAAGCTCGGCACCGAAAGAAGCCAAATCTTCCCCGAATTTCTGCTTGCGATTCATAAAAAGTGAATAATAATTTTGCGTCAAATTTCCCTCTCCGAAAAGAAGCTCAAGTTTCGATTTCAATTCCGAGAAACTCAGACTTTCGAAATCCTCTACATTTTCCAAAACCGTTCGCGCTTTACCTCTCAAACTCGCGGCCAAAGTAATTGTTCTCGTCGAATCGTCCCAATTATTTGCACGCGCGATCAAAAGAAATTGGGAGAGGAACTCCCGCAGCGGAACTTTTCCGTCGAAAATATCGGGCTTTAATTTGAAGCCCGTTCTCGTATGAAAATCATTACTCGTTACGTCCCCGAAAGCTCTAATATTGGAAGGACTTAGCTGTGAAGACTGGCTCCCTCGCAGAAGCTGCAGCTCCTCATCTTGCCGGCGAAGCGTTGCGGCGATTTCCTCCTCTCGCCGCGCCTGCTCCTCTCGCATACGCCGCATTTCAAGAAGGATGGCCTGCAGAGCCGTCGTCTCCATAGCCGTCGTCTCCGTGGCCGTCGTCTCCGTAGCCGCCGACTCCGTAGCCGCCGATTCCATCGCTCTCGGTTCCGATGGCGGCTCGGAATGCTCGCGCCTCCTCCTTTTAGCCGCAAGTGTTGCCACTTTTCACTATTGAGCACTTTCAAACTCTATCGTCCGTCTAGTCCACTCTATCCCGGACGAGCCCCCAAAATGTTACGCTCGGAGCGAGGACTTCGATATATATCGAAGGGCGTGCGCTAAAGATATCGGCCGTCGCGAGTCGCGGGAAATGAATGAACACTTTTAAAGATCACACAATGAACTTTAATAGGCAACACAATAACACAGAACACTGAACACAGAGAATAATAACACAACGGAGCGGCTCATATGTAAAACGCGTCCGGATAGCTTGACAGCTATTTCCCAACCAAATGACAGCCGCAACTGTCAACAACCTCTTGACAACGGACTTCATCGCTTTCACGACAGACTCGACCGCGACTCGAGCCAGGGGCGTAACAATATATATATATATATATATATATACAACATATCCCACCTAGAAGTGACCACCTCTTTTTATCTTTTAAACTAAAAGAGATAGACCATAACAAATGTATATAAAATTAAATGACTTAAACTGAACTTTATTGTGAGTATAGTGATTGATTACAACATTTATCTGTATTGAAGAACGGAGAGATATGCATAATTTTTTTATAATAATGTAGATATTTTGATATGGCAAAAGTTGTAGCGCTGTTTGAAACGAATATAACGATGTATGATTTAATGTAAATATTTTACATGTTATATGAGATTTTTCGGCTTGAAATATCGAGCGACGTCCACCATTTTATTTTCGGCCCTGCGATATAGCCAACTTCTGACTGAGTATCACGATTAAATGATAACATGACATACGTCAATCTTTAATGCACGAGTCAGAAAAAGAGCAAGAAGAATTTGTATATATCTATATGTATATGTATATGTATATATATTGTGACCGTGATTTTTCTTTTAATTAACGGGGAAAAATTGGAGAGTCCGATGGTGTTGATCTACGGCACATCTACGGCACAATCGTCCTCCGGCAGCTTAACCGTCGCGGAAAACCAGGATTTTTGGGCGCCAGACGCGAATAACCGCGCCACGCGAAACGCTAATGTATCGCCAAAAGGAGCCGGAGGGCCGACCGTGACGGTCCGAAATCTCGGCAGCTCGTGTCAATAATATTGGTAGAAGCGTGGGGTTCGCAGAAAACGGAGGAAAGGAAGTTGAGAACGGCAATAACACTGCGAAAGAAGCTAACTATAATAACATACAGGGTGATTCAAAATAACCCCTGTGTCCCTGAAATGACATATTAGTGAGACAATTCTAAGACGATTTTTCCTTTTGCAAAATTTCGTCCGAAGCTTAGTTTTCGAATTATTAAAGAAAGTAGTTGACGCATGATGGGTCGGGTACAAGAGGCAGGCAGGGGCGGCGCGATTCATCGTCAGCCGCGGGCGCTTACGCGGGGCGTCTGCTGCGATCAGCTGATCGCTGCACATGCAAACACATCGACACCATTCTGTCTGTCTGTCTGTCTCTCCCTCTCTCTTTCATTCGCTCATTCACCTGTAATTTTTTTTTTTTCGAGAGAGGGCAAAATGCATTTTATGCATACTCACCGGTCGATCCAGTGAGTTATGTGGGACTCGAGTACCAACTCGATTACCAACTCGTTACCCACTAAAAACCCCTCTCTTTTTATGAATTTTCTTTGACATACTGTCCCTCTGTCTTTCCGAGATCTGTTTTCACATAACGTCAAAAAATAGTTATTATTACCTTGTTCGATGACTTTTGATGTATTGCTGTAATTGCTTGAAGGAGAAATGAATTTTCCGATAGATCGTACGTTCTCAAATTTAACATAGATATCACGTTGCACAAGGCAGAAATCCACACTAAATTATTAACTGAAAGTTTTTCTTCTTTCATGAACTGCATTCTTTTATAAACTTTAACGTAATCACATTTATTTACTCACTCGATGAGACGAGAAATTTACTGATGACTCTATCACTAATCACTGTCGAATAATAACTGTTGGCGATTAAAATCACTCGATGAAAGAAACGCGCGCGGACATGTTACTTGCGACGCGACGACGCGACGACAATGCGACGGCAAGCAGTTTTTTGTCATGATAGATTGCGGTAGGTTAAGGTATTACTGGCTATCGAACGCGATCATGTGTTCGATTGAAGAATGCGTGGTAGACATAATAAACATTTAACATATTAATATTATTATTATTATTAATGTGTCTGATATCCATACATCGTATGATATCTATTTAAAAATTAATTAGATTAAATAAGTGTTTATAAAATATTTATTTAAAAACACTTATTTAATCTAATTAATTTTTAAATAGATATCATACGATGTATGGATATCAGACACATTAATAATAATAATAATATTAATATGTTAAATGTTTATTATGTCTACCACGCATTCTTCAATCGAACACATGATCGCGTTCGATAGCCAGTAGTACCTTAACCTACCGCAATCTATCATGACAAAAAACTGCTTGCCGTCGCATTGTCGTCGCGTCGTCGCGTCGCAAGTAACATGTCCGCGCGCGTTTCTTTCATCGAGTGATTTTAATCGCCAACAGTTATTATTCGACAGTGATTAGTGATAGAGTCATCAGTAAATTTCTCGTCTCATCAAGTGAGTAAATAAATGTGATTACGTTAAAGTTTATAAAAGAATGCAATTCATGAAAGAGGAAAAACTTTCAGTTAATAATTTAGTGTGGATTTCTGCCTTGTGCAACGTGATATCTATGTTAAATTTGAGAACGTACGATCTATCGGAAAATTCATTTCTCCTTCAAGCAATTACAGCAATACATCAAAAGTCATCGAACAAGGTAATAATAACTATTTTTTGACGTTATGTGAAAACAGATCTCGGGAAAGACAGAGGGACAGTAGTCAAAGAAAATTCATAAAAAGAGAGGGGTTTTTAGTAGGTAGGGAGTACCGAGTTGGTACTCGAGTCCCACATAACTCACTGGATCGACCGGTGAGTATGCATAAAATGCATTTTGCCCTCTCTCGAAAAAAAAAAAATTACAGGTGAATGAGCGAATGAAAGAGAGAGAGGGAGAGAGACAGACAGACAGACAGAGAATGTATGTGTTCGCATGTGTGTCTGTGCATGTGCAGCGATCAGCTGATCGCAGCAGACGCCCCGCGTAAGCGCCCGCGGCTGACGATGAATCGCGCCGCCCCTGCCTGCCTCTTGTACCCGACCCGTCATGCGTCAACTACTTTCTTTAATAATTCGAAAACTAAGCTTCGGACGAAATTTTGCAAAAGGAAAAATCGTCTTAGAATTGTCTCACTAATATGTCATTTCAGGGACACAGGGGTTATTTTGAATCACCCTGTATATTTCGTTGGAAAGAGAAAAGAAAGAAAAACAGATAAGATGAAGAATAATTAAGTCCGACGCTTACGGTCTAAGTATAATAATACACGCTCATTCCGTCAAAATCCGGTGAGCCTAATAGTTTTACAAATTACGCGTTAAGTCGCGTGAACGAGACAAGGACGGCGCGCTGTCGACGCGCGCGATTGGGATCGGGAGCGAGCGAGACAGAGTATGGATCATGCGGTCGATGCGTGGCTCTAGTGGAAAGGCTGGAAAAAGTCGAACAAATCATTAGCCGATGGATTAAGAATGGCGCAGTAATTAATCGTACCCGCGATACTGTTCTCGCTCGCCCGAGATCTACCCGACACAATCGATATCACGCGAGCCCCGCGCGATGGAATGCGGCAGGGCGGACGGCGCAATACAACGACGTCACTCTTGAATACGACAATTTTCGGTCGGAACGCAGAGATTTTCGAATTGCGACAGCCGACACGCGCAAATTACGCAAACAATGACAAAATAAATCTCAAAACGACGATAGATCTCACAGAAAGACAACGCAAATAGTTTACGAAACGCAATAATGTGAAATACGATACGGTGACTGGCGGCAGTGTTCCCGGGGAAGCAGCGGTCCTGCAACAGAAGCTCGGACGGATCGTTCGGCCCCTCACTCGCTAAAATATTTCCCAAAGAATCGCGAAAGAACGGAAACTACAATGCCACGTGCAATAACATGAACAATCGATATTATTCGGCACGAAGATTCGAGGGCCCGACGCGATCCATCCGCGCGACAGCGAAATTGTTGGCCTTACAGTAACGGTCGTTCGTCTCACCAGAATTGTCCACGAAATTCCTGAGGAAACTCTCTCTCTTATTCCGCGACCTGCGTCCTTCTTTCAAGCTCGCCAGCCGAATAGTGAGCGCGAGGTCCGCGGGAGACACGTCGGCGGCCGTTTCCCTCGATTTTCCTCGCCGAATCTAATTGGCGCAGGACCGTGTCGCGCCCTTCGCGGGCCGATCTCTCACGGCCATAATTCCGCCGTATAGGCCCCGGAGATTCCCTCGGAGAAAGATAATTTTCGGCAGCGAGCGCCCCTTGCCCCGCCTTACTTCCTCGGCGCTCGGAAAATTCGTCGGCGGTCTCCACAGAGTGGCCTTCGACCCACTCCCGGCCTCGAGGGCAGGACCGGTCCGGTTCCGGTCGGGATCCTCGCGATGCCGCTCCTCATCGAGATCTTCCACGGGAGTGTTGCCGTGCCAAGTGCGCATCCTCTCCAATTCTCTCCAAGCTTCCTTTTCCGGTCTGCGGTGGTTAAAGAGAAAGGAATAAATCGGGTGGGCCAGTACGTGTTCGCGGCAGCGAAGAAACTTAATTTAGGAAGAATTATTTAAATTGATTCACCTGACGTGCTCCTCTCCGGTTGGCGGAACCTCCGCTCCCACTGCTCTTCCTCACATCCTGTCCGCTGTCTTCCTCCTAACAACCAGTTGAGACGAAACGATACCGAACCCGCCGAAAAGGCCAACGCGAAATGCAAACGCAAATGAAAACACCAGGGAGAGCAATCGCAAAAGAGGACCACTCCTTCGCCACAGCGGAAGGACGCAGGTCCTGCAAGCGTTCCCTCGGCCGGGCTGGTTTGCAAAAGTTGTATGCTCCGAGGGGGACATAAGATGTTACCATTGGTTTGACCTTGAAGAGGTCATTTGAATAGTTAATTGCAAGATTCCATATTTTTTCTTAAATGGAACACCTGTATATATTCTTTACACCAATTGATTCTCTCATTATTTTGTCATAAACAGTATAAAGGTAAGATAATCTAAAATTGAATATTTTACTAGATATTTTATGGTTTATGTAAAATTAAGAAATTATTTCAAGCCTAAAATAACTAGAAAATATTCAATGAAGAAATACTTTATTATAGTGTTTTGAAAGATCTTGAGATGAGCTACAAGAATATGTAACAAGAAATAGTAGGTTCCATTTAAGAAATTTAAGGTAACCTTCATGTGACCTTCAAATTACTCTTCAAGGTCAAAACAATGGTACCATCTTATGTCCCCCTCGAAACTATACAACTTTTGTCTAAAACATTTTTCTGTATCTGCCTTACCAACGGAGAAATTTGGGTGGGTCCCGTAAAATGGCCCACCCTGTATATATACATATATATATGTATATATATTTACTTATGCTTACTTTGTGTTTATGTATCATAATGCTTATATTTATCTATCATAATGTACAATAGCACTTCTTTTACTATGACCATTATTGCTTCCATTATTGTCATGTACTTCAGTGTCATTTTCTTCTTGTATTTCATCTTGTATTTCATCGTCACTGAAGTATTCATCGTAATCATCACTTTCTTTCATTAAAATGAAATTATGCAAAATGCATGCAGATGCAATAGCATAATTAATCATAGATAAATTATACATTTCAAGATATTTCAATTTTCTAAATTTTCCTTTCAATAAGCCGAATGCTCTTTCTATTATAGATCGAACAGAATTTAATCTTTGATTATATCGTTTTTATTCTACTGTTAAATGGCCATTATCTCTGAATGGCACTATTAAAAATGTACTTAATGAGTAAGCACAATTTCCAATTAAATGCATATTAGATGCAATCATATTATGATGCATAATATTTTGAAAGAGAGGACTGTTTCGAAAAACGCGAGCATCATGAACTCTTCCTGGCACGCCTATGTTTATAAACTTTTTCTTATTGTCGCACCTTGTAAAATGACACTGTGAAAGCCTTTTCTATTGTAATAATCTACAGCATTCTTATGTGGTTGCATTATAGGAATGTGACAACCATTAGCCAATTACCCCTGATATTTCACGAGAACGATTTTCAAAGTCCTGTAAAAATAAAAATTTAGTAACATTTAATTTTTTGTTTCAGATAAAACATTCGTATGGACGCAGAAGACGATTCTCTTATTTTTAAACGAATACGAAAAAAGAAAAGAAAAATTTAGAAGTCCAATAATAAAAAAAAAGTTACTATGAACTGAAATACAAAATGAATTTACGAAATATAATTACAAAATAACTACTGAAGCATTAGATAAAAAATTTAGAAATCTAAAAAAAACGTATTTAAAAATATATGATAATAATAAGAAAACAAGTATTGGAAGAGATACTATTGCATGGGAATATTACGAAAATGTTTTTAAGATATTTGATACCGACAAAGCTATTTGTATGGAAAATATTTTAAGTAGTATATCGGTAATGACAGAAAATGATAACACTCTAAATCCACAAGTATTAAATTTATTACCTCTTGATTTATCTATTCAACTTTCAAATCCAGAAACTTTTGACACATCAATAGTTATGGATAATGTCCAATTACATCAAGTAATTGGACATGGGTGTGAAAATACAGTTAATGAAACCAAGAAGCATAAAACTATTAAATGAAATTACAGATTTTGTAAAGATGTGTTGGAAATAGGAAAAGAAAGACTACAAGAATCAAAAAAATTATGCGAATCTTTAGAAGAAATGGTTAACGTATAAAAAGAATGCAATAAAATATTAGCAGATATATCACAATATTTAAACGAGTCGCAATAAAATTAAATAAGATTTTTTTGTCAAAATTTTAATATAATACTTGTGGATTTTACCATAGTTTTCTTTTCAATTTTATTCGTTTTATTCTTTATGTTTTTTTTTTAATTTTTGAAGAAAATTCCTGCATATTTAATTTAAAACATATGTACCATGTCTTCTATAACATTCAGTATTATACTCAGTATTATATTGTATTATTATGTGGTTGCATAATAGGAATGATATTAGGATTGGTAGTTTCTTTAGATAATATTTATATTTGAGTTTAGTTCATATTTACATACTTAATCATAATTTTCAATATGTTTTATTTTATTATCAAAGAGAATTCCACTTTAAAGTGGACTTTAAATATCTTTCATGTATTTATAAATCATTTATAAATCAGTTTATAATATCCCCATGTAACAATACCTCGTTTGTTATTAATATAATTAATATAATAGTTCATTTAGTGTTTAGTTTCTTTAATTTATATTTATAATTAATTATATATTTACATTTAATTTACTTAATAATTTACTTAATATTTACATTTACTTGTTTGTTTATTTAGTGTTTCTACTTTTCAGTTTTTACACGGCGTTTTTTTTCCAGGAGCGTACCCAAACCTTCTTACAGACGACTTATCCTCCTTTCTCCTCTTTTCTCATACTTACATTAACAAAAAACATAATAAACTAAATAAGACAATAAACTAAAACAATAACAATTAGAACACTGAATAATTTATAATTTCAAATAATATATAATGATTAGAATATAAAAGAAAACAAACACTCGCCAAAACCCGCGCCAGCCAAACTATATATTTCCATTTATCCTCCTTAGTCTTTCTTAAGCCTTTTACTTTTTTTCTTATTTCACCTTCCTTCTCTTTCATTACATCCCTCTTCGTAACTTTTCCCTTCTCCTTCTTCTTTCTCCCTTTTCTTCTTCTCTCTAATTCTCTCTATTTTCTTAATCACCTCATAACCTTCTCCATTCTCTTCCAGCAGTACTTTTATCTCTATTTCTTCCTTCACATTCTCTTAGTATGTGATTCCAATCCTCTATTTTCTTTTTACATATTCTACATTTTCTTTCCTCTTCTTCACTCCAATGTCTATTCCCTCTCACCTCATTCCCCCATTTATACCTCGCAATTCTGTTTCTTTCTTTCTTCTTTCTTCTTCCTCTTAAGTATCCTGGTCTTTCTTCTGTTCTTATATTTTTATATCCTCCATCTTAATTCATTTATGCACTTTTTCTTTTTTTCTTTTTCTTCTCTTCTAGTTTATCCAGCACTTCTTTTGCTATTTCCTCTGGCCTCATGTTCTCTCTTTTCATCTCTTTCTTTTCTTTACTCCATCCTGTTTTTTCTATTACCTCCCTTCTCTTTCTTCCCATTTACTTTCTTCTCCTTTTTCCCTCTATCTCTCTTAAACATTCTAACACAATCTTCTTTTCGGAATTCCTAGCTAATTCTTCATATTTTATTGCCCTTCTTACAGCCATTCCATTCTTAATTCTCTCACCTTTGTCTCTTCTATCACTATATAATTCGGAGTTCTTATGTCAAGTCCTGGCACCCATTTCACGTATCATTTTTTTATTTTGTCCATTTTTTTCTCTTCTCTTCATCTCCATATTTCTGCACCATATAATGCTATATTACCTACTAATGCATCAAACTTTTCATTCTCCTTCCAAAATCTTTCTTAAATAGCCTCTCTCTTATGCTCCAGGTCTGTTTCATTGCTACTATTGCTCTTCTTATTCTCTCTTTTATGTGCTTGTCTGATTCACTATTTTTCTATATTGCTATTTTGCTATTTTTCTATATTTTTCTATATTCTAGGTACTTCTCTCTTTCACCTCTTCTATTTCTTCTTTTCTTTCTTCTCATCTCCACATTCTTCTTCTCCTTTGTCTTCATCTCCACATTCTTCTTCTCCTTTTTTTCCTTTCTCAAAACAGCATTTTCGATTTATCTAGACTTAATAACAATTCCTTCCTTTCCAAGTTCTTTTTAAATCTCTTTAGTATCCCTTTCATTTCTTGTTCACTCTTCACCATCAACACTATGTCGTCCGCATACGCCACTGTCCAGAATTTCTCTCTTCCTATTACCTTCTTCACTCCTCCTTCCTTCCTTATTTACGACTCCAAATCCATTAGGTATATATTGGATAGCACAGGACATCCCTGTCTTACTTCTTTTTTAGTCCAGAATACTCCTGATTCCATATTACTTACTTTTATAACATTCATTGTTTCCTTATACGTCTCCTTATTCTTTTCCTTAAACGTTAAATTTATATTTGCTCTCTTCAGTATTTCCCCTAACTTTGTCGATCTTATCAAACGCCGCTTTTAAATCCGCGAAGAAAGCAAATATCTTTCCTCTTTTTGTTGTCAATTCCTTGTTTACTACTTAGTTCAGAACGAATATTGCATCTGTTGTTCCCCTTCTTTTTCTAAATCCAAATTGTCTTTCTTTCAATTTCTTTTCTATTTCCTTCTTTAACTTTTCATTCAAAATATTTGCGTAGATTTTATACATCGTATCCATCAGTGTAACTCCTCTGTAGTTCTTCGTTTCACTCTTCTCTCCCTTTTTGTATATTGGACTTATCATTCCCCTGTTCCATTCTATTGTTATTCTTCCTTCTCTCCATATCTTCTTTATTAGCTCAACCAGCACTTCTCCTAACTCTCTTGGCATCAGTCTCTATGCTTCATTCTCAATTCCATTTTCTCCCAGTGCTTTTCCTTTTTTTAATTTTCTTAGCTGGATTATTATTTCTTCCTTTGATATATCTTCTTCCTCTTTCTTCTTCTCCTTTTCTTCCTTCTTCTCTTCTTTCTCCTTATTTTCTTCTTCTTATCATTCCTTTCTTCACTCCCATCTAGTAGGTTCATAAAATGTTCAAACCATTTTTTCATCTCTATGCTCTCGTTTATCTTTTCTTTTCTTTTTCTATACTTATTTATATATTTCCATGCCTCTTTTTCTGTTCTCATAGCTCTTATTGTTTCTTCTTCCTCCTTTTCGTGCCTCTTTCTTTTCCTGTCACATCATTCCCTGTATTCCTTTCTCCTTCCTACATACGTTCCTCTGTCTATTTTTCCCTTCTTCAGATCCTTCAGCTTCTTTTATAAATCCTTTTTTTTCTCTTTCCATTACTTTACTATGCTATTCTCTTCTACCTATTCTCCATGTGCTATTCTTTTCTTTATTTTTTCAACCGAATTTTTCACTTTTTCTTCTAGTTCTCTCCATATTTCTCCGTTCTTCTTTGTATATATCCATCCTTTGCATTTTTTTATGCTCTATCTGCTCTATCCTCTCCTCTGTCCATACACTTTTCTCTACTTCAATTTTCTTCTCCTTTTCTTTATCTTCTTTTTTCTTTCCTGTTATCATTACCTCCATTGATACATGATCTGATTCTGTTCTCAGTTCCTCATCAATCCTTTCGATTTCTTCTATTGCCTTATCATTTGTTACCATATAGTCTATCACTGACGCGTCTCTCTCTCTCTCCTATGTATGTCCAACCTCCTTCCTCTTTTCCACTCCCGTTTAATATCATCCATCTTCTCTCATGTAATTTATTCAACATTATACTTCCTTCTTTATTTATTACTTTGTCCTTCGATCTTCTTTTTCCTTCTCCTTTTTCTTCCTATCCTATATCTGTCCTCCTTCATTTCCGGTTCTTGCATTGAAATCTCCTCCAATCATTATATAGTCTTGCACCCTAATATAATTTTTGTTTGGATTTCCACGAACAGCAGCGGAGCTATTGCCATCGCCTGACCTCATCGTAGTAGGTTCACTTGCTGATATTTCTCTCCATCTTTTTTCCTTAATATCTGTTATTTCATCCTTTAACAACAACTTCATTTTGTATCATTTATTTATCTTAGATTCAATTTTGCGCTGATGAGGATCAAAAAATTGATCGAAATATCCGTTTAACCATGTAAAGGGAGTTAGTCTTCGAAACGATTAATATGTATTTCTTTTAATTGGAGTTGTTAACATACTAATCGTATTACTAAAGTTTTTTTGTTATGCTCTTAAGCCTATTGTCAATTTTATTATATAGTCTTCTTCCTCCTCTGGCACTTCCTCTTTCTATTTCTTTCCTCTACATTTCCTCTACATTTTGGCTATATATCACAAATATTTTCCACTTGTTCCTGTTGTGTGTTATTTCCACTTCCATCACTTGTTTATTTATTTCTCTCATGCATATTCCTTCTATTTCTTTCCTTGCTGCTATCAAAATTTCTCCTTTTGCTCTCCCTTTTTTTCTTCCTTTTCCGCTGCCACGTTCCACCATATAAATTCTTTGCTCATTTTGTCTTTCATCTTTTTCTACTTCTCCTCTTCTAGCCGTGTCTCTATCAATCCAATTAAATCAAATTCTTCTAAGTATCTCCATGTATCTTCTTCTTTATTTATTACGCTTGCAACATTCCAAAAACAAATTTTCAACTTCTTTTTTTTAAATTCATCCCTCTTCTTTCTTCTCTTCAATTTGTCTTTTTTATTTCTTCTTTGTTCCCCCTTTCTACACCCTTTCTCTATCTTTGTTATATCTTCTTTTCTTCTTTCTTTTTTTCTTTCCTTTTTTCCTTCTCCCTTCCATCCATCCTCTTTATTTTTCTGTTCTCATTTCTTCACTCTCCTCTTTCTCTTCTTCTCCCGCTCTTTCATCTACTTCCTTCTTCTCTTTTCTTTCTTTTTTGTCTCCATCTGTCAGTTTCTCCTCCTTTTCGCTCCATTTTCACCATCTCTCTTCCATTCATATTTTTCCATATCGCACGCTTTTTTATCTTTCTTCCTTTCCTCTCATGCGATCTTCTCCAGTCTCCATTGCATTGCTCTCTCTTTCCACGTCCAGTCATCTTGTATTCTTTCCATTCTTTCTCTCAATTTATTTTTCTTCCTCATTATCTCGATTTTATCTTCTTTATTTTCCATTTTCATTAATATCATTCTTCTTCCTTTTTTGTTCCCTCACTCTATCTCTCTAATTTCCTCCGTTTTTCCCTTCATCTCCATCACTTTCTTTCTGTTTCTTGTCTACTCCTTTAATTATTATGCTTCTTTTTCTTTTCTGTCTTTCTTCTTCTTTCCATTTCGCTTTTTTTATTATCTTTGTTTCTATTTCTTTATTAATTTTACTTTTTCTCGTTTCCTTTTGTTCTTCTTTCTCTTTCCTGACCTCTTCTCTTTCACTCCCTATATTCAATCTTCGCCTCAACTCTCCCACTTCGTCTCTTAATTTTTCTCTTTCTCTCTTCCAATCCTCCTCTCTCTCCTATTGCTCTGCTTTCCATCTTATGAATTCTTCTCTAAAAAATCTTTCCAGCTTTTCTCCTAGCTTTCTCTCCATCTCCATTATTACTCTTGCTAAGTCATTAATTTTCTCCTTCACATTATTCTCACTTTTCGATGACCTCATTGTCAATTTACTTTTTTTAAACACCTCCGCTTTCTCCTCTTCCTCCTCCGTATTCCCTACTCCTTTTCTCTTTAATATTTAAATTTACTTAATATTTAAATATTTATTGTTAAAATTTCTCATATGTTTATGAAAACATTTATTTTTAAAATCTCATGTTTAAAATTAAACATATATACCATATCTTCGACATTAATATTCAGTGTTATACTGCATTATTATGTTTAATAATAGGAATGTGATATTAGGATTGGTAGTATATATAACTATTACTTACATTTGCAATATTTTTTATATTTTCTGCATTTGGCCATTTGATAAAAATGCCTGTGAATGAAGCTAATATCTTTATTATTATTTTGAAACAATAGTGTGCTGAACTAGCAGCCATGCCGAATCTATCTCCAACTGCTAGAAATGATTCTGCTTTGGCTAAAATCCATACAGTTAATGCCACTTGTTTTTCTAAAGGAATTACATAGTATTCTCTTCTTTCCATATGTTGTCCAATAATCTGTACAAGTTTCTACGAGTTATAATTTAATCAATATTTTAAAATAAAATTTATTTATATGATTTGTATATTGCAAGCATTGAAATATAATACATGTATTTATAATTATAACAATAATTATCATGCATAATCATATAAATTTATAATTTTAAATTTAAATAAAAAAAAAATAAAACTATAATTATAATTATATATAATATATTATATAAAATGAAACTGTATATATAATTAAAAGAAAATAAAATTTATAATTATTAATATAAATTATAACTATGTCACGGACGACTTCCGCTTGAAGTGCCGTCGGATAGTACGAGTCGGGATCAGGGGTCGTAATAACGAGAGCGTGTGCGTATGGTTAGAAAAAAAAAGAATATTTATTCTGTATAAGTGTGTGTTGTACAGAGGTGTGTGTGTGTGTGTGTGTGTGTGTGTGTGTGTGTGTGTGTGTGTGTGTGTGTGTGTGGGGGGGGGGGTGTGTGTGTGTGTGTGTGTGGGTGCGTGAATTGTAGACGCCGAGTGCGTCTGTGGTGACGCGAGATTACGAGAGGCGTGACGCTCGTTGGATTGCTAGCGCGTGGCGCGGGCGGTGTGAACGCGCGGTCTAATATATCTGTAAATGCTCGGCTGTATTAAATCGGCGTGCAATAGGTTCGTGAGATACAAATGCAATCCGCTCGCTCGCAGTACGGATGCGGTTCGGTATGAAATTCGATGCGCGTCGTGGATCTTTACTTGTTACAATGCGCGTGTTTATGTTTTCGCGCGGTCAATGACCGTTGCCGTAGCGCGCGTCGCGTTTTTCTATGCGCGTGTCTGGGCGCTCGATCTAGCCCGATTTTTCTGGTAGCGATAAGCTGGTTGTAATTCCGCGAATTACAATTATTTTCCGCGATACGGATCTTCCTCGGAATTATCGCTATGCTTTCCGCGATTGGAACGGAATTTCGAGGAACGCCGTGCCGACGAGAACTGCTCGTCCGGGGTGGCTCTGCTCTCCACCTCGAGATGAAATGCAACGGCGTTTGGTGGTCGGATCGTGGACCGTCGTGTCGAGATCTCTCGACCGAACCGGAGTGCGCTCGGGTTCGTTCTTTTCGGTCGGTTATAGAATAAAAGGAAAGAGCCTTGATCGAGGATCGAAAGCACTCGATGGAGGAAGAGTTCGCTCTACCTCCTTTCCTTGGATCTTTTTGGCTATTCTTCAGGAGCGGTTTAGGATTTCGGAGCTAGTTCACTCGCTGTGAGCTGGCTGGAAAAAGGGTGATTAGTCTGCCGAACATGCCTGTTTTATACCGGGCTAATTGCCCGCGCCGGCGCGCGGCGGTATTCCCCCTTCCGAACGGGTTATCGGAAAACGGTACGGTCGGGGCCCGTTCGATGGGGATCGGGGTGCGCGCCGAGCGCGGGTTTTCGCCGGTCGACGGTTCGGGGCACGTCGGCAGCGCTCGGCGGTGTTCGGCTCGTCATTTAACGACTTAATGTTCGTTTAAAAATGTGGGCGCACCGCGCCCCTGCCTTTGCTCGGCGGTTGTTCTGCCGGGCGGCAGCTTCCGGCGGATCGCATGCCGGGTAAATGATGCATTTAAAGGGGGTGCACGGGGTGCATCGTTACAACTACTTAAAAAAATTTTGCAATTTAGAAAAATTAAGAAAAACAATTATTTTTTGTTGTTATATTTTAATGAAAATACTCAGATAGCATAAAAAGACCAAAGGATGACTTTTCAAAAGACAAGGATTTTACCCATTTCGTCCCAAATGTCCATTAATTTCTCAACTTTCGACACTGTAACTTTTGACCTGAACGTCGTTGAAAAAAATTGAAAAAAGACATTTCTTATAATTTGAAACCTCTTCTTTTGAATGCCGTGATAAGAATCGGCCTACGAATTGACGGAAAAAAGTTATAACTGTTTTTTTTTTAAAATGTCAATTTTTTCGATGCCGTTTCGCAAAAATCCTAAATTTTGACAACGAAAAAGTTATTCCTGACCATCACAAAATATCGTAATCGCGTATTTTTTACATGCCCTTTCTTATCCCGTTGGAATTTTTTTGAAAAACAAAATGGCGATTTCAAGATGGCGCTGACAATTCAGAATTCCTCATTTTTTCGATTATTCTTTCGTTTTGCATCTAGGACGACTGAAAACTTGATGAAATTGAATGAAAGAATGGGGATTATCATTTGTAAATACTTAACCTCAAAATGACTCACTCCTAACCTCAAATTAGTCAGATGTTATGGATTTTTACCAAGATTTTTCATGTTTCCAATCCAATTTTCAATGTTTCGCAATAATTCAAATTGTATATGTGGATCCAAAAGACTCTTTACATTCCTAACCTTTAAATTATCGATTTATAACCTAATAATTAGGAATTTCATGATTTCTTTCCTCAAGTTGACATTGTGAGCCCTTATTCGTGTTGCTATCGCGTTTTTTAGCAGTCAAAATACGTTACTCTCTACATCTCTTACTTCTGAATCATTCTTTGTCATATCCTCATCTCGAAATAGTCAATTTGAAATACATAATCAGTGATTAGTATAACAAAATATAATGATATATCATAACAAAATATAACAAGGTTACCAAAGATTAGCCTGAACTTATGTTTGTATCGATTTAAACGTGATTTCGTAGATCTGTAAGTTCCTTATTATCTATGTCCTATTTATATACAGGGTGTCCGATTCGTGAGAGACTAAACGAAAAGTAATGATAGATTGGGTCAAACTAAGAAGAATAGTCCTTTACCATTTTGCAAAATTCGCAATAATTATTAAGTAATAAACAAAAATGTTAAATCGATAATTTGAAGGTTAGGAATGTAAAGAGTCACTTTTGGATCCACATATATATGAATTATTGCGAAACATTGAAAATTGGATTGGAAACATGAAAAATCTTGATAAAAATCCATAACATCTAATTTGAGGTTAGAAGTGAGTCATTTTAAGGTTAAGTATTTACAAATGATCCTCACTCTTTCATTCAATTTCATCAAGTTTTCAATCGTCCTAAAACGAAAGAACGAAAGAATGCAAAACGAAAGAATAATCGACATTTGGGCGAAAAAATGAGGAATTCTGAATTGTCAGAATTGCCATCTTGAAGTCGCCATTTTATTTTTCAAAAAAATTTCCAACGGAATAAAAAAGGGCATGTAAAAAATACGCGATTATAATATTTTGTGATGGTCAAGAATAACTTTTTCGTTGTCAAAATATAAGATTTTTGCAAAACGGCGTCGAAAAAATTGACATTTTTTTAAAAAAACAGTTATAACTTTTTTCCATCAATTCGTAGGCCGATTCTGATTATTCGAAAGAGGAGGTTTCAAACTATAAGAAATGTCTTTTTTCAATTTTTTTCAACAAAAAGTTCAGGTCAAAAGTTACAGCGTCGAAAGTTGAGAAGAAATTATGGACATTTGGGACGAAAAGGGTTAAGACGTCTTTATGACGTCATCTTTTAAATATCTTTAGATTATATCTTTTGAACATGTGTCCTGTGCTCTGGGTATCTATTTGTGCTATTATTATATTTACCTCCATTGTCATTCGTCTCATTCGAAAATGTGCGTGGAAATCATATAAGGAATATTGCGAAACGGTTACTTCAAAATAATTTTCATTCTGAATGTGTAAAGTTTTGTGATTTAATAAAATATCATCATCTTCATACAAAACGTTTTCACAATGCATAATAATTTGCATAATATTATCATCTTCACTTTCATTTTGTAACATTATCATACTTAGAAATCTTTCCATTATTATAAATTATAATATTGAAAACAATTATACAAATATTCTCTTTTAACGTCTATAATATCAATTAATATAATATAATATAATATAATATAATATAATATTAGATTAGATTATATTAGATAATAGATTATATTATATTAGATAATAGATTAGATTATATTAAATAATATATTATATTATATTAAATTAGATAATATTAGATTACGTTACTGTAATTGGAGCTTAAAGTCTTGGAGCCATATGCCCAGTAAATCAAAAAGCACTCACTCTTGGAGCTGTTCAGTAAATCAAAAAGCGCTCACTGAGCGGCGCTGAGCGGTTACCTGTGAGCGGTTGTGCTTCTGCACCCTATATGAAGATGAAGCGAACGCACCCATAATCTAATTTAACCCTGAATTTTCTCTCTTTGCGTTAATTGCATAGCAGTAGAGCCTTTTCTCTGTACAGATTTTCTAGTGTGATATTGTGCAACTTATATTGATCATAGCATAAGCTAATTTGTCTGTTATCTGTTAATATGAGCAATAAATGTACAAATAGCGGATAAGCCGGTAAGTTGATAAAGAGAAATGATTATATTTTAGAAGAGAAAGAAAGGAATAATTATATTTTATTGTAGTATGCTGTACTCGAATTACCTGTACATGATTAATTCGAGTCCAATATTTATGCAGTGCCAGCATGTACTGGTTGGAAAATGTAATTATAAAAATATGCAAAAGATAACAAACAAGCCACATTTGCAACTATATGCAAGTGGCTTGAATCGCAAGCGGATGAATCTAATTAAACGACTATTTGGAAAAAAAGAAGAAACCGACTGACACTTGGATCGTATACAAAAATGTTAAAATTTTGAAGTTTTGCAGTAAGTTATATTTTGTATATATTATTATATTCAATGTTATGTGTGTGCCATCATTTTTATAAATAATTTGGCTTTCTAAATAATCTGTTGGTTTTCTAAATACTGCTTTCTCTTTTTTTATCTTTTTTTCTGATTAAATATCACAAGCCACATTTGTAATTCTTTGTAAACTTTTGTCACTAACTTTGTAAAAATTTTTTCTCATATTTTTGATTTTTTAATTCTACTTATGAAGGTTTCTTTATTTTTTTGTTATAAATATTTTAAAAAACATCTTTTAGTATATGTAATACTTAATGCGGAGTTTTACTCATATATTCAATTGCAAGACAATATGTTGGTTTGGTTTTATATTTAAAATCTTTCTTCTTGTCTTTAAAATACATTCCTCTACTTCTTTGCTTCATTGCACGTAAAGAATCTGTAAGACAAGCTAAAGAAGAAGTAGAAAAAGCCTTAAATATCTCAGATCTATCACAGTCTGATAAGGAGAAAAGTGGAAAACGTCAACGATTTGTTACACAAAGATATACTCCTCCTTTGAACCAAACATCACGACAAAAAATTTATACAAATGTTGATGATTCGGATTTTGACAGTGATTTTGAGTCGACAGCACCAGTTGTAAGAAACTTGAAAATAAGAGGTTAGTTCTTATTTATTATATATTATACACATATTTTAATTTAATTAAATTTTATTAGATGTATTATCACTATCCATTTATAAATTTCAAATAATATATTTTAATTCAAATATAAAATACAATATATGCATATTTATGAAATTGCTTTTTGTAAAGACTGTATTGCAGTGTTTAAAACATTGATTCTTCGACTTTTCTTTAATATATTTTTTTAAATATGCTAATTTATTGTGTTGTATGTAATTCTTTTTATTTCTTACACTAAAAAAAAATATTTGTAATATTAATATTGTATACACCACGTGTGTATGGGTTTCCTGTTGTATCCATTTGAGATTAACTGTCATAATGGTTGTCTGCAAAAATTGCTGAATTTATTTTATTTTACGCAATCAAAAACACAGTTTCTAATATTATATAGTATATAAAATTATCATTTTTGACTTTTTATTTTTTTACTTTTTTAGCAAATGATAACAACATTAAGACGTTACAGTTTAGTAATGAGGATAGTGACGGAAATTTCAGTGATAATTATGCAACACAAAGTAAGACATTTATTTAATTGTTGAACATTAGAGCCGCAATGTTCACTGTGACTCCATATGTTAAATATCTGTAATATCTTAAATATCTTTTTTAATATTGTACTTGCACTGTTAACAAATTTAATTACTTTGTTTATTCAAGATAGAAGTATCACAGATAATCGCAGGAGTAGTTGCAATAGTAAAAATCATATCACAATTAGATAAATACAATAGTAAAAATATAAAGCAAACGAAGATACTTATTTGTTTGTTGATTATATAAGATGTCAATAATTATTTTAATCTGTCTAATGTCTTTTCAATATTTATATTTGTATATATATATATATATATATATATATATATATATAAATGTTACGCTCGGGGCGAGGACTTCGATATATATCGAAGACGCGCACTAAAGAAATCGGCCGTCGCAGACCGCGTCAAATGAATTAGCACTTTTAAAGATAACTTGGGAACTTTATTAGGCAACACAATAACACAGAACACAGAATTATTGCACAACGGAGCGGCCCGTATGTAAAACGCGTCCGGATAGCTTGACAGCTATTTCCCAACTCAATGACAGCCGCTACTGTCAACAACTTCTTAGCAATGCGATCTTCAGCCGAACGTCATGGATGTCCAAGTAATCCGCAGGAAAGGAACACGGGAACGCAACACTGCCCCCCGTCTTCAAAGATTGTCGTCCCGACAATTCGTAATGCCATAGAAGGATCTCGAATCTTCTTGTTCTTTTTTTAGCTTCTGCTAAAAGTAGCGAACGACTCCGTAGAACCATGGCCAGTCGATTCCCGGAAAATCAGCCGTGTCTTCCTGCTCTAGCCTGAACTGCTGCTACAGGGTACCGAGCGACACGCTCTAATCTCCATCGACGTAATTCACATCCAATGATGTCTTTTAAAATTCGAAATTTCTATTTTCCTCGGCTGGTGTCTTCGAATAAGAGGGGGGTAATCATCGTGGACCCAACGTCCACTAGAGACTCCTCAAACCCCTGCATTTGCCCTTCGTCCCGCGGGAAAACCACGGCTCAAAAATCGCGGGCGAGGCAGTCTTCAATTGTTGACTTCAATTTCCGTTCAACCATCCTTAATCCGGCTAGACGCTCCAAACAATTCCGATGCAACTCAGCATCTCTTTCCTTGAAAATAAATAAAACTAAACGAGTAACTAGAAATATTTTTATTAAAGGTCTCGTATTCTATGGTATAGTAATCGGGTCTCGGATGACAATTACTCCCTATTCTCGTCTTTCACGTAAACAGTTTATATTATAATTATTGAAAAGCATTTTGTATTTATTCTGATTGTCTCACTTTTTTTACAGATACAGGCAAGTCACATGTAAACGATCTTCATAAAAAACCACCTGTCCAGAATAATGGTAAGGTGCATTTTTGAAATATAGTTTGTTATCAAGAAACTTTTTCTTTTTTTATATTTAGTAATTGTCTTCCTATCTTCTCTATCTTTATCCTCTACTTATTTTTATTTATCAACTCAAAAAACTCTAAGATCTTCTTCTATATATTTAACAAATCAATTTCTTTATTGAATTTTTACCAATAATTTTATTCTTTTAACATGAGATGTAGCTCCAATTATTGAATATCCTTTCATTACAATCACTCTTATTATCAACAATTTATTTTATTTATCTTTTACTTATTATCTATTAAAATCTGAGATATAATAAATAATATAATATGTTGTAAGTTAATGAACTTGATTTTTAAAGTTTATATTTTGAAAATATAAGAAAGACACCTTATTTATTAACTTTTTAAATTTAATTTATAATTTTTTACAAAATAGCCAATTTTAATGAAAGAACTACAATGGCTGCCATAAGTGATTTACGAAATCGCATTGATAAGCTTCATGTGACCATTATAAAAATTTATATTGCAACATCTTGAGAAAACATTCGAGAATTCTATTGGGATTCCAACTCTTCCATTGACTTCTATGAAGACATTTAACGTATGGGAAAATTTTTTATTGGATGAAAAGAAAAAATTAATAATGGTAAAATAATATATTTATCTTTTTTCTTATTATAAAAATTATAGAGTGGCTATCATTTCATATCATATATTTTTTTGTGTTATAGATTAGATTGTTAATAGAACATGGCAGAGAAGATTTGAAAGGCTCTGTATACTGCATTAGCAAGCTAATGACAAATAAAATTGTAATAAATTTTAATTTAAAAGGAACAAATAGAGAAGGAGCAAAAATTCAAAAAAAAATTCCTAAATACAATATCTTATAATCTTCTCATTGATGAGATTTATATCATATATAATATATGATCTATAATATTAAAAGATAATTAGTAACATTCTTTTGTAATGCAATGAATCTAGCATGTATATTTTTGTATTATTAATATGTATATCAAATTCGCACGCGTACTAACTATATAAATTAATATCATATATATTAATTCATATACTCGTACTAATTTAATATTTATATAAACCTAACATAATATTTATATAAATCTAACATATGTAACGATGTACCCCGTGCACCCCCGTAACTGTATCGTTTACCCAGCAGATCCGCCGGAAGCTGCCGCCGCCGGGCAAGAGCAGGGGCGCGGTGCGCCCACATTTGTATAAGCAATAATTTTCGAACGGCTTTAAGCCGTTAGGCGAATAAGCCGAGAACCGCCGAGCGTTCACGATGTGCCCCGATCCGGCGACCGGCGAAAATCTGCGCTCGAAGCACCTCCCGAACCCCTCCGAGCGGGCCGAACCGTACTGTTTTCCGTAACCCGTTCGGAAGGGGTAACACCGCCGCGCGCCGACGCGGGCAATTAGGCCAGTATAAAACAGGCACATTTGGCAAGCTAATCACCTTTTTCCTAGCGAACTCACGACAGTGAACTCACGACCAGAACCTAGACTGCTCCTAGCAAGCAAGGCCTAAGATAGGAGAAAAAAAAGGGGTAGAGCGAACTCTGCCTTCATCGAGTATTCTCGATCCTTGAACAAAGCTTATTCCATCCAGCCTCTATCCGATCGAAAAGCGAATCCGAGAGCACTACGGTCGAGAGATCTCGACGAACGGTCCACGATCCGACCGCCTAACGCCAGTGCATTTCACCTCGGGGCAGAGAGAAGAACTGCCTCGGACGAGAAGTTCTCGTCGGCACGGCGTTCCTAGTAATTCCTCGTCAAATACCGGAATTACCGCGATATTTCCGAGAAGACGCACCTCGCGAATTGTCTTGTCGATTCACAGAATTTTACACGCACCACATACCGTCATAAAAACGGGGTTAGACCGAGCGCCCAGACACGCGCGTATATAAAAACTCGACGCGCGCTACGTCAAACGGGCATTGAACCCGCAGAATTGTAAACACGCGTACTATAGCCCTATATTGACGATTTAAAATCCATGCCGCATCCGAGTCACAAGCCAATTACATCGTAACGCGTCTGAACGACATCCGATCTTTAGCGTCCACGCCGTCCTGTGCTGCGCCGTAGCAATCCTGCGATTGCATCATTACACACGAGCCTACGAATTCGTTCGATTAATACGCCTTCAAACACGGCAGATTTATACTTCACACACATACACACACACACACACACACACACACACACACACACACACACACACACACACACACACGGTTGCGGTAGTAATAATATTAATATGTTAAATGTTTATTATGTTTACCGCATTCTTCAATCGAACACATGATCGCGTTCGATAGCGCCAATAGTATTTTAACCTACCGCAACCTACCATGACAAAAAACAGCTTGCAGTCGCCGAGTAATTATCGCCGCATTGTCGCATCGTGTAGTAACGTATCCGTGCGTGTTTCTTTTATCGAGTGATTTTTAATCGTCGAAAGTTATTATTAGACAGTGATTAATAGTTATTAGTGATACAGTCATTAGTAAATTTCTCGTCTCGTCGAGTGAGTAAATAAATGTGATTACGTTAAAGTTTATAAAAGAATGCAGCTCATGGGAGAAGAAAAACTTTCAGATAATAATTTAGTGTAAATTTCTGTTTTGTGCAACGTGATATCTACGTTAAATTTGAGAACGTACGAAAAATTCATTTCTTCTTCAAGCAATTACAGCAATACATTAAAAGTCATCGAACAAGGTAATAATAACTATTTTTTGACATTATGTGAAAACAGATCTCGGGAAGGACAGAAGGACAGTGTATCAAAGAAAATTCATAAAAAGAGAGGGGTTTTTAGTGGATAGGAAGTACCGAGTTAGTAATTCGACTTGGTACTCGAGTCCCACATAACTCACTGGATCGACCAGTGGGTATGCATAAAATGCATTTTCCCCTCTCTCGTAAAAAAAAATACAGGTGAATGAGCGAATGAAAGAGAAAGAGAGAGAGACAGACAGACAGAGAATGTATGTGATTGCATGTGTGTCTGTATGTGCATAGCGACCAGCTGATCGCAGCAGGCGCCCCGCGTAAGCACCCGCGTCTGACTGAATCGCGCCACCCTTGCCTGCCTCTTGTATCCGACCCATCATGCGTTAACTACTTTCTTTAATAATTCGAAAACTAAGTTTCGGACGAAATTTTGCAAAAGGAAAAATCGTCTTAGAATTGACTCAATAATATGTCATTTCAGGGACACAGGGGTTATTTTGAATAACCCTACATATGTGTTCCTATATTTTATATTATAGAATTTATAGTTTATATACAGGGTGGTTCATTTTAATCGCCCCAGGCAAATATCTCGAAAAATATGAAAAATACAAAAAAATGTTTCAGACAAAAGTTGTATGGTTTCGAGGGGGACATAAGATGATGCTATCAGTTTGACCTTGAAAAGTCACCTGAAGGTCACGTCAAGGTCATCTCCAATTTTTTAAATGGAACACCCTGTATATTTTTGCATATTCTTGTAGCTTATCTCGAGAGCTTACCAAAACACTATGATATAATGTTTTTTCATTAAGAACTTTTGAGTTATTAAGGTTTGAAAGTAATAAATCCAATATTTTGACATAAACTATAAAATATCTTACAAAATATCCAATTTTCAATCATCTTACCCTAATACTTTTATGCACAGAATGATGAGACAAATCGACTAATGTAAAAAAAAATAAACAATTATTTAAAAAAAAATTTGTAATTGTTGCAAATTTATATTTGTCTATTACAGTAATGTTGTTTATTACACATTTTAAAATATTTTTATCAAGTTCTAATACAACTGATTCCCAGATAACCACGAATGCTAAAAGCACGTTTTGAAAAATCTTGCCAGCAAGGATTGTTTCAATTTTGCGGCAATTTTCTGGCAAGAATTTGTCTTGCTTTATCTTTTCACAAAATTTCGAGCATATTTATGACAAAATGTTTTCATCAAATGATGCTGTAAATAACAGAGTTGCTACCAACGAGTTGAGAGATGAGTTGTCTTGACATTACAAAAACACGCATTATTATATCGATTATTGGCTCCTCGTTCGACCGATGTATTTTCGCGCATTGCACATGTAACAGATATACACACGTTATATGCATGGCAAGGTTTGCTCTGTTCTTGCTGTAATTTTGCTGTCATATCGTGTACGGCAAGGCTTGCTCTGTTCTTGCCGTAATTTTGCTGTCGTATCGTGTTACGGCAAGGCTTGCTCTGTTTTTGCCGCAATTTTGCTGTCATGCTATGCTAGGCAAGGCTTACCGTATTATTTACCTAAAATATGCGTCATGCTATTGCGACAAGCATTGCCAGCAAAAGATAAGCTTTTTGCGGACACACCTTGTCGTAATTTTGCTGCAAACGCATGCTCGAGTTTGCCGTAAACTTTGCGCAAAGTTTGCGTCATTTTGCTATCTGGGTTGTTTTTAGTTAAGATCAATACGAGTTAGCTCTTATTACGATTTGTCCAACAGTAAATTCATGTTATTTCCTTTCATGAATTGTGTCATTATTAACATGGCAGATTATCCGCCCTCAGAAATTGTTAATATAATTGGTATTTTTTATGCCGCTAATAATAATGCTAGAGAAGCAGCTCGTCAATATCAAGATAGATATCCAGATAGACGACATCCTGATCATAAAGCAATTTTGCGTTTAACAACTAGAGCGCGTACGGGATTGTTGAAACGCAAACGTTCTAAAAAACCATTAAATAACGACGATGCTATTATCGTAACCATACTAGGAATGGTAATAATAAATCCACACATTGGTCAACGTCAAATTAGTCGTGAATTAAATGTGTCTCGTACAACTGTAGGTAGAATTTTACGTGCCAATCACTTTCACATTACACTTAATCAAGAGCTTTCTGATAACGATAAAATTCTTCGTGTTAACTTCTGCAGGTGGGCTATAGATAAAATTCAGTTAGATCCCACATTTTTTTCTCGCGTTATGTTTAGTGACGAGGCTGCATTTGAAAGCAATGGCATGCTAAATCGGCATAATAGTCAATATTATTCTAATATCAATCCGCACTGGGTTCGGCATGTAGACAATCAGCATCGATGGAAGGTGATAGTTTGGTGTGGTATTTTAGATGGTCATATTATCAGACTTCACTTTTTTGATGACAATGTTACAGGAGACTCATATTTACGTATGCTACGAGATGTGTTGCCAAGGATGTTAGAGTTTGTCGATGAAAATACAGTTCAACATATGTGGTTGCAACAGGATGGCGCACCACCACATTACGCACGCCCTGTAAAAAATTTTTTAAATTTAACTTATCAGCGCCGTTGGATTGGAAGAGGTGGTCATATAGCATGGCCTCCCAGATCACCAGATCTGACATCACCAGATTTTTTCTTATGGGGCTATTTGAAAAACATTGTTTACCAGACCGCACCCACCACAGCTGAAGAGCTAAAGGGCCGCATTAGACAAGCATGTAGAAGTATATCAGCCGATGTTCTCAGAAAATTAGTCAATGCATTTGAAAGACGGTTGCAATTATGTATCCAGCAGAATGGTGGTACATTTGAGCATTTGCTGTAGACCAAAAATAGACACTTAATGTGACTTTGATGTGATCTTATGGAATTCATCGGTCTTGCCTTTATCGGCCGGATCAATCTAGGGTCTTGCCTTCATCGGCCGGATCACTCTCGAGTCTTGCCTTCATCAGTCGGATCAATCTAGGGTCTTGCCTTTATCTTGCCGGTACATCTTGAGTAATATCGGCACATATTGTGACCTTTAAGCTTTATAACTTAAAAAATATTTAATGAAAATTATTTTATCATAGCGTTTTGGAAAGCACTCGAGATAAGCTACAAGAATATGCAGTAAAAAAATAGGGTGTTCCATTAAAAAAATTGGAGGTGACCTTTATGTGATCTTCAGGTGACTCTTCAAGGTCAAACTGATAGCACTATCTTATGTCCTCTTGAAGCCATAAAACTTTTGTATAGAATATTTTTCTCTCCCAGGCTTGGTTTTCGAGATATTTGCCTGGAATGATTAAAATGAACCACCTGTATAAATTTGCAACAATTACAAATTTTTTTTTAAACAATTGTGTATTTTTTTTACACTAGTCAATTTGTCTCATCATTCTGTGCATAAAAGTATTAGGGTAAGATGATTGAAAATTGGATATTTTGTAAGATATTTTATAGTTTATGTCAAAATATTGGATTTATTACTTTCAACCTTAATAACTCAAAAAGTTCTTAATGAAAAAACATTATATCATAGTGTTTTGGAAAGCCCTCGAGATAAGCTATAAGAATATGTAAAAATATACAGGGTGTTCTATTTAAAAAATTGGAGATGACCTTGACGTGACCTTCAGGTGACTTTTCAAGGTCAAACTGATAGCATCATCTTATGTCCCCCTCGAAACCATACAACTTTTGTCTGAAACATTTTTTTGTATTTTTCATATTTTTCGAGATATTTGCCTGGGGCGATTAAAATGAACCACCCTGTATATATATATATATATATCCTTATATATATATATATATATATATATATATACATATGTGTGTGTGTGTGTGTGTTCTGCTGCTTGGAAAATAAATGAATATAAAGCCATTATATACATACAAAAAAAAACTTTATGCGATTATTGAAGAAAATATTAGCAAAAAAATTTAAAAGCATCTTGCAGAAATTAAATACCAAGAATTTGACGAATATTGATAATAAAATGTGAATAAGTAAAATTTTGGAAAAAATTAACTGTAATTTTCATTTCTTTGTATATTAAGTAACAACTAGAAATATTTGAAAAGAAATATTTGTTAGCGTTATTAATCTATTATTTCATATATGTTGGATCTAGAGATGGACGAAAATATCTAAGAATATGTTCAAGATAAAACAGATCCTAATATACTAAATTCTGTATAATTTCGACGAACGCCATTTAAAATTTATTTAGCTGCTTTGCGGCAGACATTGTACTTTGATAAAAGTAACTTGATATTTTGAGGAACCTATTTTAAGAAATTAAAAAATTAGAAAAATAACAATATTTTTCTTCAGCAGGAATGAGAATTTAACAAAATGTAACAAAATTATGTAACAAAAAATATTTTATTATAGAATATACTCTGAATACTACTCTTCCAATATATATATTTTTCAACTAAAAATATTTCTTCTTCCTTTACTTCTCTCATAAAAAACCTTCAATTTAAACTAATAATTTATTTTTTTTTTAAATTTACTTAATTAGCTTAGCATTACAATTACTTGCTTACTTGGTATAGTTGGTATAGTTTCCTGCTTAAATTAAAATTGCAGATATAGCGCTAATACATTTGAAGCAATAAATGTAAAAAAGATCTATTTGAAAAAATATATAATTTCTAAAAAACTTACTTTTTTAAAAAACGATAGAAAAGGCGCAAGTTTATGCGGCACACGCAACAAATTATTTTAATATAATTTAATATAATTATAATATATCCTAAAAAATAATGATATCAAAAAATTGCGTCAACGAAGGATGAAAACTTGCTATAGGTTTAAATAGAAATATTAATTGAAAACTCTGTTATACGAAATAGTTGTTTTAATTTCCGAAAATAATAATATTAAAAAATTAAAAATTTATTTAAAAATTGTAAACTGAAAATATAACAAAAAGAAATAAAAAAATAAAAAAAAACTTAATTAAAAAACTTGACACCGCCAATAAAAAATATTATTTACATAATCATTTATATACTCACATAAAGTTATTTTTTATGTATATTTTTTATGTATATTGTAAATTAAATTCATATTATATATTGTAATTAAATTCATATTTAAAATTGGCACATATTCTAATTATAATAAATACATATTTAAAAAATTGACATATTTTAATTATTAATTCTAATTATTAATGTTCTAATTGTTAGTAGTCTAATTTAAATTTAATTACTTAATTTCTTTAATTAATTTATAGTTGGATAATTTTCTATGTGGATTAACGTCTGATAGGGATGCCGAATGAGGCAAAGTGTTTACTTACCATATAATGGATCTCAGATTCAAGTCCCGATATAGCATGGTGATTTTTCTGCGATATAGTCACTTCTCTTTCTTTTCAAGAAGACATTTGAATCGCGTTCCAAGAAATCATAAGCAAATCAGTCAAAAACAGAAACACATGTCTGTTTTTAAAAAAATAAGAACATATTATTTATAGAGATTTTAAATTCTAATTCTAATTCTAATTCTATATATTTCATATAGAATTCTATATGAAACATGAGAACATGAGGACCTAATGTTTCATAGAATTTAGAATTTTTATAAGGAATATATGTTCTTGTTTTTTAAAACATCTAATTGTAAGATAACACTAACAAGATAATAGTAATAATTTGATATTGATTTGTTAATATATTTTATATCACACGTGCGTCCAAAGTAGCACTTTCCGCACGACTTTTCCGTGCGAGAAGTAGCCAATTGCCACACGATCACATTATTTTACTGTTGGCGAGTTATTTCTCACGTACGCTAATAGATGGCGGGAAATAATGACATTATTCAATGTTTCCCAGTGAAATAAATGATTGCGTACAATTTGCTTCTCGTACGGAAAAGTGCGACAAGTGCTACTGGACGCACTTATAATATAAAATAACGTGATACATGTAAAGAATGACAAATTGCACACGAATGCTACGCCTTCGGCTCGTGCGTTACTTCGTGCTCGTGCGCAATTGTCCACTTTCCGCACTTGTATCACAATGTACTATTTTATTTATGTAAGTCTGACAACTTTTTTACTCTTTAACCCAGCTCTTTTGATCCAGCTAAGTCGACTAAATTCAAGTTTCTTATCGATATTTCTTGTTTTATGTATGCTAATTAATTGTATCCTTGTTATAGATGATCTAAGACTTTGCACTGCCAATTTTATTAGCATATTGTTCAGTTTAGAAGTGTTGCTAAATTCCCAAATATAAACTAACATAAATCAATTAAAAGAATTAAATAATTAAATTTAAATGTTAGAATAATTAGAATTAATAATTAAAATATATCGTGTTAAAATATGTATAAAAATATGTTAAAATATATATGTTAAAAAATATATATATATATATATATATATATATATTCCCAAATAAATGTGGAATTCAATAAAATTGAAACACGACGAATAATAATGAACGGACGTGTGATCTCAAGAGATGCATCATGTTGCAGTGAAATCCACGACGACGAGCTTTTGCCCACCACTGACCAATTATTAATAATAATGACGGCCGTGAAAATGACGACCGTTAATTATTCGTACCGTTCCCATGTTTTGATTAATTAAATTAAATTTGTAACACTACTAATCACTCTCACTTCCACAGTAACTAGCCGTAATACGATTAAGAAATGACTGGAAATTTCCCGGGTTATTGCTGGTGAGACAGAAGCGTCGAGAATCCAATGTGCAGAATCCAATGTGCAGATTTGATCTCACAATTAATAATCTTGTATCATCAAGTCTACTTTGTATATAATATTGTGTTATAAATATATTATATATATTAATAATTCGTTTATTTATTTCTATGTTTATATATATATATATATATATATATACGAGTACACATAGATTTTCCAAAATTATGGGATTTCAGAATCAAGAAAATTATACCATTTTAAGCGTATTATATTCTGCAATTATTTGATAGATTACGTAATGAACGACCTTATTGTTTCAATAAATTGATTTGAAGGGTAATAAAATCGAAGGGTTAGATTTGTCGTTTGCTGATAAAAAAACTTTAATCCTTGAAAAGGTATCTATAATATTTCACATAGCTACGAACGTGAAATTCGATAATACTAAAAAAAAAGAAGAATATTTATAAACCTTCAGGCAACAAGAAACATCTGCGTTTTAAGCGAAAATTTAAAAAATTTGGTGGTAAGTAATTGTAAGATTATCGAGATGTGTTTTTCGCCTGAAAATTCTTTCGTGATTAATTACAATTAAAAATAATTCCTCGCAAACATTATCTCATTGACTGAATTTTATTCTTAAGACTTTGGTGTATGTCAGCTCGATTTATTCGCAAGTCAAAAAAATTCATTGTCGATGAAATCGTATATCTAATGGAAATCGATTAGAGAAAAACGATTCAAATTACCGAAACCATGAATGATTGTCTCTTGGAAGTATTTAAATCAAAATGAGTATTAAATTCTTACATTGATTCCTTATCTCATATTTTTATGATAAACAAGTTATAAAAATTATATATATGTATTATAATTTATTTATTATAATAATTATATAATATTATAATAATTATATTATATAATTATTATAATATAATTTATTATAACTTTTATTATAATAATTATATATACCTTTAATAAAGTTTAAATTCGTTTTTATTTACATATTACATTTATAGCCAGTGTATTGCAAACGACTTTGAAATAATTCTCTATGTTGATATAATTGTTTTTCAAATCGGTGCTTATTTGAATGATTTATATTAATATTTTTCATAATTATCTGAATAATATTGCTTTCTTATATATCCATTTATCTAATATATCTGACATATTTTCGAGATTATTTGCAGATATTTAAGGAAGGGGGAGGGTACAATACCGAATACATACATATTTACCAAGAGATGCTGAACAAGTGAGAGAGAGAGAGAGAGAGAGAGAGAGAAAATAAAAATAATAAAAATAAATAAATTAAATAATTTGTTATTTCGAATATCAAAAGAGTTTATTATAAAATCATAAAGTATTATTCTATCCCGTGTAGAAAATTTTATAGGGCTTTTATAAGGACCTAGTTAATTGGCCTTAATATTAATCCCTATTAGAGTAAAATAAAAAGGACTTTAAAGGAAAAAAAAAATGTAACAAATGGTACACAATGCCCTTTCAAGGAAAATTTATCGGGTTCTGAATAAAATACCTTATATTTACCAGCTTATATTTAAGGTTAAAATTTTAAGACCCTTTTAAGGAATATTTATCAAGTCCTGAATAAAATGTCTTATATTTATTAGCTTATATTTAAGGTTAGATTTTAAGGTCCTTTTAAGGAAAATTTATGAAGTTCTCATTAAAATATCTTATTTTGTTACAATTATAATTTATTTTGAGGGAATCCTATCAAATCCTGCTCAAAATATATGTTCTTTTATAAAAGTTATATATATATATATATAAATTTTTATTTTTGTCATTTCTCAAAAACTTGATCGATTTAATGTTCTGTATATAGATACACATATGATAGAATTTAAAAAAAATTAACCATCTGCGGTTAATTATATGGAGCCCTCGAGCTCCTTGCAAAAACTAGAGGAGATGCGACTATAATTATCTGCTCTCTTTGATAAGCCGTGATTTGTGGCCATATGCCGCGGCCTTATATTACTGTCTTAGATGAATTTCACTTACGAGTTAGGCGTTTTCCTTTTCGCCATCTAGCGGCAAGAAGCTTCTAATCTAATTAAAATATTCTTAACAATTTCTTTTGAGGCCCTGTTAAGCAAACGTTATTGAATCCTTATTTTTCTCAAATATTGTAGCCTTAAGAAATCTATTTTGAGCCCTAGTAAATTGGCCCTATTAAAATATGTATGTATATAGTTAAGACATCTTTATAAAATCCTAATAAGGTCCAAATCAGGCAGTAGTAAAGCAATGATTTTAGGGTATCTTTAGTATGTACTTATAGGGGCCTTTAATTTTTTAAGATTTTATAATCTAATTAAAGTATTTTTGGCAATTCCTTTTGAGGCCCTGTTAAGCAACGTTATTGAATCCTTATTTTTCTCAAATATTGTATCCTTAAGAAATCCATTTTGGACCCTAGTAAATTGGCCCTATTAAAATATGTATATATATGCAATTAAGGCATCCTTATAAAATCCTAATAAGGCTTAAATTAGGCAATAGTAAGGCAATAGTTTTTAATGTATCCTTAATATGTCCTTATCGGAACCTTTAGTTTTTTAAGGAAATCCTTAACAATTTTCTACACGGGATTTTCCTTAAACTTCGACATAATTTAAATTTAATAATAAGATAAATCCATATACGGATTTATCGATATAAAATTTAACTATTTCCCTAAATTAAAATTTTCTATATCCAGTTTCATCAGCGATAAATAAATTCGTAGAAAGCTAATTGGAAAACTTTAACGGTCCAGTGAAATTGGTCAGTTATAGAAAAGGAATAGCACGAATGTTTTACAATAATCCATTTGCTTTTCACAACTATACTAATTGACTGTTGTTAAAATTATGATTGTTACGGCGATAAAAACGTGGCGTGATGAAATACAATAAATTGCATTCTTATACAATAAATTATTTTTTCACGAGAAATAGTTATAGAATATGTCGTATAAAATTATTTAATATATATTATAATATAATTAAATATTATTAAAAGTATATTTAAAATAATTCTTTTTCTTCTTCCAATGACATCACAGCTCAGAGTGAACCTTAGCCTATAACACTATGCTCTTCCACTCATCTCTATTCCTTGCCTTTCTTTTCCAGTTGTCAATCGACATCCTCCTTAAATCATTCTCCACCTTCTCTTATCAGTGAGACCTCGTGGAATAAAATTAAATATATCTTTTTTTGATGATAAGAAGGAAAATTTGACAGATATATGTTATTACAGTTTGCCTTTACAGTTTGTAAAAGAAAAAAGATGTACTACGATGTAATAAATGTATATCATCGTATAAATATGCAAAAAAATTCCTAGACCTATCCTGACCTTTAGTGACCTTACGTTCGCTTACGTTAATTATTACTTAATGTAATTATCACTTTATGTCCTACATTCTGCGTCCTGAACTTGAATCAGATTTGATTCAGATTTGTTAATTATGTATTATCATTTTTCTATGTTTTATATGTTCTATGGACAAAAACTATGTCGAATAAAATATTAAAAGTCATTAAAAAATCACCAGAAAATCTTCAATTAAAAAGCTGGTAAAGAAGATTAAATAGATTACATAAAAAAACTTTGAAATCTCAAAATCTCAAAAATTATTGATACTCTAATAGAGTTAAAAATATATAAACACACAATAAATATAAATTCCTGATAAATAAACTAATTAAATCAATGAAAATTTATATCAGTTTTGATTAATCAGCATTTAATTGTTAAAGAATTGAAAAAAATGTTTAAGATATTAAAGACGTTTTTTCATATACATTTTTAGAATTAAGCTTTGTATATTTTAGAAAATAAAATAAATTAAAAAGAAAATTAAAATATATAACATAAATAAACAATAATAAAGGTAAAAAAGTTGTTAAAATGTTAAAAGTTTTTAATTTTTAATACATATTTTGGATTGTAGTGTGAGGGTTAATTCACACACAATTTCTTTATAATGCACTTATGTACTAGAACAATACAGGCGCGCGCTATTTGTTTCTTACAGTTGATACTGCATATATATATATATATATATATATATATATATATATATATATAGTGAAATATATATATATATATGTAAAAATGATATTTACGATAAAAAATAGAAATGTTTATTTATATATATCTGTAACGTATTTATATATATATATCTAACGTAATATATACAGGTGAGCCATTTTAATTAACGCACGCAATTATTTCGGAAACAAAACATTTTAGAGAAAAATGTTTCAGACAAAAGTTTTATGGTTTCGAGGGAGCCATAAGATGGTATCATTGGTTTGATACTGAAGAGTCATTTAAAAGTCACGTGAAGGTCACCTCAATTTTTTAAATTGCACTCCTTATTTTTTATTACATATTCTTGTAGCTGACCTCGAGAGCTTTCCGAAACACTATAATTAAATGTTTTTCCATTAAGTGCTTTTCGAGTTATAAGACTTGAAGTAATATCTTAATTTTACATAAATGATAAAATATCTAGTAAAATATTCATTTTTCGATTATCTTACCTTAATACTTTTATGTATAAAATAATGGAAGGAATCAATTGGTGTAAAGAAAACACATAGTTGTTTTGAAAAAGAAATATGTAATTTGCAATTAACAATTCCATATTTTTTTCTTAGAAACAACTGTATGTTTCCTTTACACCAATTGATTCCTCTCATTATTTTGTACATAAAAGTATTAAGGTAAGATAATCGAAAAATGAATATTTTACGAGATATTTTATGGTTTATGTAAAATTAAGAAATGATTTCAATCCTCATAACTCGAAAAGCACTTAATGGAAAAACATTTAATTATAGTGTTTTGGAAAGCTCTCGAGGCCAGCTATAAGAATATGTAATAAAATATAGGGAGTGCCATTTAAAAAAATTGGTGTGGCCTTCACGTGACCTTCAAATGACTCTTCAAGGTCAAACCAATGATACCATCTTATGGTCCCCTCGAAATCATAAAACTTTTGTCTGAAACATTTTTCTCTAAAATGCTTTGTTTCCGAAATAATTGTGTGCGTTAATTAAAATGGCTCACCCTGTATAATATTTCATTTGTATATAAATTTACAACTTAAAAAGAATAAATAATAACTTAATACTTATTATAAATCGCCAGTAATAAAATTATGAGAATTTTACTTTAAACGACCAAACTGGCAGGTAAGGCTTCATTTATTGAAAGTTAGACAACGTTTTGACCTTAGGTTTAAGTCCTTTTCAAGTCTTAATTAACGTATAATGGAAGAATGTTATAAATATGACAGTCACATTACATGTCAATGACATACTATTAGTTAGCGGTAAAAACAATATCATTATTTATGAATATTAAATTAATTGTAAAATAGAACAACTTGATTCAAAATAAAATAATGATAATTAATGGCCCACGGGCTAGACGTTCGGCATCCCTGCCATAGATGTAGCTAGATTTACATTTTGGGATGAATTAAAAATATTTCTATATCTTTGATAAAACGAGAGAACCTCTATATAATACAAATTATTACAATTACATTGCAAAGAACAAATCCACAAATTGCCAACACAGTTGCAAAATACATAAATATTTTGGAAAAATTTTTAAATTAAATTTCTATAATTATATATTTTTAAAATAAAACATATAGGAAATATGCAAACTATTGTTTCTTAAATGTGAAAAGAACAATTTTGTTAAAATAATAATAATAATAATAATAATAATTTGTTCAGCGAATATATAAAAATTTTTTACAAATATAAATTTTAATATTGGAAAATTTTACATTTTATTTAAAAGTTATAATTTTTACTTATAAGAAATAAATATAATATATAACCAACATCTGCTCAGAATCATTTAATTTTTTTATATGTAATAACTTTCATATAACATATAATTTTTTACAAATTAATAACTCAAATATATAAATTAATAGATACCTCATGTTATATAGTATATTACAATAAATAAAAATGGAAATCTAGACATTTCGATTTATTTCTTCTTAATAAATTAAATTGTAAGAAAAGTATTATAATACTTTTACATATTTGATATGATGCAACAAAAATATTGATTACGCTGTTTATATAATTGTGTAACATAATAATAATAATGAAAAATCTATTAGTATGATTAAGTAAGTTACAATAAACACAAAAATAAAAAAACTATAAATACATTGTCGTATAAAATTATAATATATGACATAGATGTACAAAACATGATATTGTATTAAAAATTTATTATAATGAAAAAGTTGTAGAACACCAAACGAAAAATAAGTTTAATATTAATAAAAATAACGTCAAAAACTCAGCTAGTTTGTTTTTAATTTGAATCATTGAGAAAAATGTGAAGTAAATCAAAATGTATAGAGCTCTATTACTTCTATTTGAATAATTGAAACAAATTTATATCAGAACATGTAAATGATTTCAATTATACTTTTCATTATTTAATATAATATTTATATACTTATTTTATATATCATTTAATGTACCATCTCCAACATTCAATAAAAATTTTACAAATTCAATTTCTTCTGGAAGAACTCGCATATTTTGTATTAAAGAGAATTTTACGAAATGCTTCCAAAGAGAACTAAACTTAATAGAAAGATTTACAATTTCATTTCGAGTAGCATGTACTTTAATAGGCAAAAGTTGTCTAAAATCATCATCTAATAAAACAATTTTCCACCGAAAGGAATATCATTATTCATAATATCACGCAATGTTCGATCCATTATTTCTAAAGCATATCGTGGTGCCATTGATGTTTCATCCCAAATAAAAATATCAATTTCTTTTAAATATTGAGCTTCTTTTGATTGGA
This sequence comes from Camponotus fellah, assembly GCA_030586385.1. Lineage (NCBI taxonomy): Eukaryota > Metazoa > Arthropoda > Insecta > Hymenoptera > Formicidae > Camponotus > Camponotus fellah. The sequence continues at coordinate 58,742 of JAPIVC010000469.1, forward strand.
TTTTAATAGTTGATGTTGAATCAGCAAATAATGGAACTGATAATCCAAATATCTTATGAACTGTTTTTCCAAAAGGTAATAATGTAGCTGCAATACCCGTAAATGCCATTGTACATACACGTTTATTTCTAATTTTAGCTAAATAATAGATAGTTGTGTATATATATGTTTTACCTGATCCATCTGGACCATCAATATAAAAACAATTATTAGAAATAATATTATTGTTTAATTCATTTAATATAAGATCGACGATCTCTTTCTGCTTATTATTTAATTGTTTATAATGTTTGGTGCCTATTTCCATAGCTTCTTCAAATATCATGCAATTCTCTTCTTCGTCATTTTCTGTTAATTGTTTCATTTATGAAAAATCTACAAAACTTTTACCTTCAGCACGAAGGCAGCATACTATTAATTTGTACATATGCTTTATTTTGTCCTTGTAATATACCAAAATGTTGAATATAATCCTCAGACATTGCTACTTTAAAGTTTTCCCACAATTCTTCAGGATATAATGGTTGACAATATAATAATATACGTACAAATAATCTACGAAGTTGTCGTGGCATCATCCATCCAACAGCTTCATTCATAGCTTTTTTCCATTCATCATCATCTTCAATCAAACCTAAAGCTAAAATGCGGCTGAAAATGATTGACAAAATTCTCCATTTACAGTTCTTAAATCATTAAAACTTGTGGCCCCTTTTACTGTGAGTAACAATAATCGTAAATGAAATAATTCTATTTGTGTTGGACTAACGGAATATATTCGTCCTATACAATTATAATGACATTTGCGTTTGACCCAACGTGATACATTTTTACCGTTAACTTTCTCTTTTTTAAATGTATAATAACTTGGAATTTCTATATACAAATAATGTTTTGCTTCTTCATCGCGTAAGTTTAATAATCTATACTAACATAGTAACTTGATCTAAAGCAGAAGTCATTGCATCGTCAATGTTTTCATTTTCAATTATAATATTTTACTCATTAGGAAGATGGGCTGGTAAACGTGTTATAGCGTGATTTTTATCTTGTAGTTTTTTACTAAGAATACGCCAGCTAGCTTCAACAGGTCCAACATAACGAGCTTTGATGTAATTATGTATCTCATCATGATCAATAACGACACTTTCTGTTATTGATTCAATAGTTATAACAGCAACATCATGTCCTTTATAAATATATTTATATAAATATTTAACTGATTTTATAATTGAAACTACTTCAACATTTACTATTAAATATAATTGATAAAGTAGGACAATATGAAACAACATAACGATTATCAACTACATATCCACCAGGATGTTCAAAATTTGTTCCATTATTTCATCGACGATAATAAGGATAAGCATCTTCATCCATTTTTCTTCGAGAAAAGGTTTCGGATAATGTTTTGAACAACGTCCATCTACCAAACACCAATCACTACAAGGTCCATGAATTATATGTTTCATACATCATGTAGAGAACTACATCATGTAGAGAATACGATTCTCACATGGATCAGGAATTTCAGGAGAAATATAATATATTTATCAACAATTTGTGGAGTTGTGATTTTATAATTGTATTTTAAAGTAATTAATATATGAACATGTGGCAAACCGCGTTTTTGAAATTCAATAACATATACAAATGCTGCTACTTCACCAAAAAATTTTTGTTTAACAATTAAATCAATTAAATAATCTTTTTTTATATTAAAAACACGAGCACAAATATCAGGTCTATCCAAAGCTTGTTGACCAGGTAAAAGATTTTCTTCAATTTCACGCCATTTTGGATTACAAGTCATAGTAATGAAAAGATCTGGTTTACCAAATTTACTAACTATTGCTATTGCATCTTGATTTTGTAACATATTGCGTGGCGATCCAATAAATGTGGAAGGAAGTATAACCATCCCCAATACGTCCATTTAAATTATTAGCCGTAGTTTGTAAATAATCTCTTAAACCTTGATATGTTTCACTACGTAATTCTTTTTGATGATTTTTACAATAATCAATTCTATCTTTTTCCATTTTTAGCTGTCTACAAGCCACTGTTGAAATAAGCGACGTCCTAATAAAAAAACATTAAATTCATCACGAATAACTATGCGATATTTAATATATTGTCCTCTAGTCATTCGTCTATCACTATTTAATTTTTTCAAATCACGATATTATCCTTGAGTACCATACGGATAAAATAATGGATATATTCATGGTTCTACATTTGGATCCATAATACTAAATTTTGTAAAGTTTTAGTATTTTTATTACGTATTGTAACATATGATTCTGGAATTTCTCCATTAGCTGTTGTAGAGCAGCAACTTCATTGATTTTTTGAGTATTATATCGACGTCGATACATACCTGGTTTTGAAGTAAATATTAATTGTAACTCCGGTAATAATTCACCAGATTCCATTTCTAAATGTCGTTGATTTTCTAATTCTTCATCCATCATTTGATAAGAATGAGCAAATACATTTGATTCTCGCATTATATGTCAAGATTTCGTACAATTTCAAAATCTAAATATGAATTTCGATTAAGACGATAATCAATCGCTTCATTCGAATCAATAATAAAAAGTTGGCCATATGTAGGACTTTCGTTTTGTGCAGCATATAATGCTGTATTAATTTGATAATAAATCTGCCCTTGTATTTTAAAACAATATGGAACAATAGGTCGTCTATCTTGAAAATTAATTAAATTAGCATTAAATGATGCAAATGAAAATAAACTATTATAACTACGAATATGTTGAAAAAAATCATAAGATTTTACATGACTACCATTAAATAAACTACGAATAAATTCAGGAATTTCAGATAATGACTGTAAATATACTGCATCATGATTACAACAATCATGAAATGAATATCCTTTATTAGAAATTTTTTCAGCTGTAAAATGTTTTGCGTTACAATGAATACAATATACATCCATGGGACCAATATAATATTCAGTCAGTTACATCATTCAATGATATTGTATTAATATTATTTAAACGAGGTTGTTTTTTTTTGTCGTGATCGATAACGAATTTGATATTCTGCAGATGGTTGTAATATTGATCTAACAATTAAAGAATTTTCATCAGTTTTCGAATTCAATTCTATTACTGTGCAATTATTATTTGATGTTCTTGTAATACAAGTAATTTATTGATTTGGTATTATATTTGAAGAATTTTCAACTAATTTATTATTTTTACGATGGGGCCGTTGATTTTCCCTTCTTTTTTCTCGACGTCGTTGTAGAAATTCTTCTTCTTCTTCTAAAGTACAATTTTATGCCTACCCATTTTATAAAAATATATTGATATATTAATATACTAATATGTATATATGCTATGTTAAATATATAAATATACAGGGTGATTCAAAATAAGTATAGTGTCCGTGAAATGACATATTCTTGAGTCAATTCTAAGACGATTTTTCCTTTAGCAAAATTTCGTCCGACGCTTAATTTTCGAATTATTAAAAGAAGTAATTAACTTATAACGGGTCGGATACAAGAGGCAGGCAAGGATGGCGCGAGTCACCGTCAGACGCGGGTGCTTACGCGGGGCGATCGCTGCGACCAGTTGGTCGCTACATACACACACATGCGAATACATAATTCTCATTCTCTCTTCTCTCTCTCTCTCTCTCTCATTTGCTTATTTGAAGTTATTATTGCTCTTACTAAAATTATTATTTATTTTTTATTGTTACACATTTTCACTTAAATTATTTTCTTATTCTATTGTACCGTTTTTTTTTTTTTTTTTTACGAGGGAGGGGGGAAAATGCATTTTATGCATACTCACCGGGCGATCCGGTGAGTTATGTGGGACTCGAGTACCAAGTCGAATTACCAACTCGGTACTCCCTACCCACTAAAAACCCCTCTCTTTCGCTAATTTTCTCTAACACTGTTTATTTGACATTCCGAAATTTGTTTTCACACAACACCAAAGAATAGTTATTATTATCTTGTTCGATGTATTGCTGTAATTTCTTGAGAAATGAATTTTCCAATAGATCGTACTTTCATTCAAATTGAACGTAGATATCACGTTTTAAAGGACAGAGATCCACACTAAATAATTAATCGAAAATTCTTTTATCTTTTATAAATCGAAATCTTTTATAAACTTCAACATAATCACATTCATTCACTCACTCGATAAGACGAGAAATTTACCAATGACTCTATCACTAATCACTATAAATCACTGTCGAATAATCACTGTTGGCCATTAAAAATCATTCGATTAAAGAAAGATACACGTTATTACATGACGTGACGACGCGACAACGTGACGATATTTACCCACTATTAAAAATCACTCGATTAAAGGAAAACACAACGTTATTACGATGTGACGACGCGACAACGCGACGATATTTACCCGGCGACAGCAAATTGTTTTTGGTTATGCTAGGTTGCGGTAGGTTAAGGTACTAACAGCGCTATCGAACGTGAACATGTGCTTGATTGAAGACGCGCCAATTTAGCGTATAATATTATTATCATATGATATTTATACATTGTATGATATCTGTTTTAAAATTAATTAGAATAAATAAATGTTTAATACTTTCACTGTTAATGTTAAATATTATTTATTATTAATACTAAATATTATTATTAAATATTCTTAAATATTATTATTAACATTAAATATTTATTTATTATTATTAAATAGTGTTATTAATATTAAATATTTATTTCTTATTATTAAATATTATTATTAATATTAAATTTATATATTTATTATTATTAAGTATTTATTAAATCATCTGATTGAAAATCAATAGTAATATGAAAATAATATGAAAAAATATCATTAAAGTCTGGCATTTCAATCTCTCTTGGCTTTTTCTTATGGTTTTAAGAAGATGTTCCAAATGTTCAGAAATATTGGTCGCTCTGAATTTGTTTTTAAAACCATAAGAAACCAGCGCTGTTAGTACCTTAACCTACCGCAACCTAGCCTAACCAAAAACTGTTTGCTGTCGCCGGGTAAATATCGTCGCGTTGTCGCGTCGTCACATCGTAATAACGTTGTGTTTTCCTTTAATCGAGTGATTTTTAATAGTGATTATTCGATAGTGATTGATAGTGATAGTAAGAGAGTCATTGATAAATTTCTCGTCTTATCGAGTGAGTGAATGAATGTGATTATGTTGAAGTTTATAAAAGAATACAGTTTATAAAAGAAAAAAGAATTTTCGATTAATTATTTAGTGTGAATCTCTGTTTTTTAGAACGTGATATCTACGTTCAACTTGAGTAAAAGTACGATCTATTGGAAAATTTATTTCTCAAGAAATTACAACAATACGTCGAACAAGGTAATAATAACTATTCTTTGGTATTGTGTGAAAACAAATTTCGGGATGTCAAATAAACAGTGGTAGAGAAAATTAGCGAAAGAGAGGGATTTTTAGTGGGTAGGGAGTACCGAGTTGATAATTTGACTTGATACTCGAGTCCCACATAACTCACCGGATCGCCCGGTGAGTATGCATAAAATGCATTTTCCCCTCTCTTAAAAAAAAAAAAAAAAAAACGGTACAATAGAATAAGAAAATAATTTAAGTGAAAAAGTGTAACAATAAAAAATAAATAATAATTTTAGTAAGAGTAATAATAACTTCGAGTAAGCAAATGAGAGAGAGAGAGAGAGAAAGAGAGAGAGAATGAGAATTATGTATTCGCATGTGTGTGTATGTACCGACCAGCTGATCGCAGCGATCGCCCCGCATAAGCACCCGCGTCTGACGGTGACTCGCGCCACCCTTGCCTGCCTCTTGTATCCGATCCGTTATAAGTTAATTACTGCTTTTAATAATTCGAAAACTAATCGTCGGACGAAATTTTGCTAAAGGAAAAATCGTCTTAGAATTGACTCAAGAATGTGTCATTTCACGGACACTATACTTATTTTGAATCACCCTGTATATACGTAAAATATTATTAATAGACATTAATAAAAAAACAATTAATATAATCATCATTTTGTTATTATTATCATTTTCATTATTCTTATCATTGTCATCATTCTCATTCTCATTGTCATCATTTTCATTGTCATTAATATCATTATCATCAATATCAAAATTTTCATTTATATATCATTTATATCATCATTTATTATTAATATCATTAGTGTTCTTATTATCAATATTATTTATTAATAATTATACATGTTCTTAGTATCAATATTATTTATTATTAATAACTATACATGAAAAGATATTATACCAAATTATAACACAATAAGTAATTAATACAAATATAATAAAATTATATAATTAAATATCATAATATAATAATTATAATTACTTTAAATTAATTTACTACTTAAACTTAATACTTAATTAATTATTTAATTAATTAAATAAAGAGATGTGAAAATAACACAATAATTAATTAATACAAATATAATAAAAATATATAATTAAGTATAATATAATAATTATAATTATTTTAACTTAATTTACTATAAATTATTTAAACTTAATAACTTTTAATTACTTAAGCAACATCTACAATGAGATTTTATGGATTTTAAGGTGTAAGATTTAAGGAATTCACCAATCACAATCAAGTATTAAAAGAATACTCGACTGTAATTGGCCAATTTCTTAAAATCTCATTGTAGAATGGCCTTTACGTATTTAATACTTAACTACTTAATATTTAATTATTTAAATATTTACTACGTAATTACTTAATTAATTAATACTTAATTACTTAATACTATTCATGATTAATTTTTTTTCACTTTTTCTTCCTTTTTTCTTTTTTGTATTTGATTGAAGTTCCTGAAACAAAAACAATAATAAATATTAATATGTTTATATTTATTTTTTAAAATGTAATAATATGTATAATAATAAATTATTATATAAATAATATAAATATATATATATATATATAATATGAATATATATATTGTTTTATTTTAATTGCCCCAGACAAATATTTCGAACAATATGAAAAATATGAAAAAATATTTCAAGACAACAAAAGTTGTATAGTTTCAAGGGGACATGTAATGATATCATTGGTTTACCTTTGGGTAGTTGTTTGAAAGTCATATTAAGGTTACCTTTAATTTCTTAAATAGAACTCACTATTTGCATTATATAGGGTTCTATTAAATGAATTAAAGGTAACCTTAATATAACTTTCAAACAATTATTTAAGGTCAAATCAGTGACATCATCATACGTCCACCTCGAAACCATGCAACTTTTGTCTAAAACATTTTTTTATAATTTTCCATATTTTTCGAGATATTTGCTTGAAAAAATTAAAATAAAACACCCTATTTATATACATATACACGGTGAGTCATTTTAATGTCTCACCCCAAATATTTCTATTCCTATGCATTTTACAAAAAAAGTTTCAGACAAAAGATGTCCAGTTTCGAAGGGACCATAAGATAATACCATTGTTTGACCTTGAAAGGTCACTTGAAGGTCACATAAAGGTCATCTCAATTTTTTTAAATGGCATCCCCTATTTTTTATTACATATATTCTTGTAGCTTATCTCGAAAGCTTTCCAAAACGCTATATTTAACTTTCTTTAACGTAGAATTTCCTGAGATATTTTAAATTTCATTACAATATTTATGACTCTTATCAATCAAATATCTCGAAAACCGAGCCCGGCAGCGAAAAATGTTTCGGACAAAAGTTGTCTAGTTTCAAGAAGGCTATAAGATGGTACCATTAGTTTGACCTTCAGAGCTAAAAATAAGTGACATTAAAAAAATTTATTTTAATTTAAAAATTTAAATTTTTAAATGACACTTCTTATTTTTAGCTCTTAAAAATCAAACCAACCATCTAATGCATCGTCCCATCTAATGCATCGTCTACAATAGGACTTTAAGACTTAAGATTTTGACCAATAAGAAATTGACCAATTACAATTGAATTTAAAGAAGAATAATAAATATGATTGGTCAATTTCTTAAATTTTAAGTCTTAAAGTCTCATTATAGACGCCGCTATATAGCCTTCTTAAAACCAAACAATATCATCATAATATAAAATTTAAAATATCATCTATATCTCAGAAAGTTCTGCATTAATAGACTTCAAATATAAGGTTATGGAAAGCTCTCAAAATCAGCTACAAGAATATATGTATAAAAAATAGAGGTGCCATTTAAAAAAATTGAGGTGACCTTCAAATGACTATCCAAGGTCGAACCAATGATACCATCTTATGGCCCCCTCGAAATTATAAAACTTTCGTCTGAAACATTTTTCTCTAAAATGCTTTGTTTCCAAAATAATTGCGTACGTTGATTGAAATGACTCATCCTGTATATGTATATGTATATGTGTATATATATATAAATAATATCATTGGTAATAAGAGTCTAGTGTGGTTAACGTTACACAATATTTTATTAAAAATTCAAAAAAAGATATTCATGAATAGATATAAATGTAATCGAATCGCGAACGTTTCGACCCTATTTTTGGGTCATCTTCAGCGCAACAAGAAGGCAGATTATACAATCAGGTTATTACAATAATTTTTAAAAAGTAGAAACAATAGTAAAGAATTAAAAAATTAAAAAATCTTATAGTTGAAGCGGTGTCTCGTTATTAATGTCATTTTGACGATGTCTGTAGAGAAGTCAAACAATAACAGCAAATTAATAATATATAATTGAAATAAAATAAAAAGAACAAGTCAAAAAATATAAAAAAATTAATTAATGAAAGGTTCAACTTACTCCCAAACATCGAAAATGCTGGCCCAACAAAGGGTGGAGAGAGACCGATCATCGTCTCAAAAACGATAAGATTTGACTAGTACTCGGGACGGGCCGAGGTTCGTTTATAAAGGTCAAATCAAGTCAACACATGCGCAAATTGAGACAGTTATTTCAAATTACGAGAAACAAGAACACTCAAATTTTTGATAAATTATTAACAATGTTCGAATAAATATCGGGTAAGCGTTCCGTGTCAGTCTGCAAATTTATACCGTTAATTTGTCTTTTTATAAAAAGCATCTCGGAAATCAATCTTTTATTTAGGAAAGGCTCATGGTCTAAAATTTGTACGTCTTCCCAATTGAAATCGTGGTCAAAATTTATTCTATGGTTAGTGATAACCGATTGGGTGTTAGAATTAAGTCTGATGTGACACCGATATTCGTTGATTCTGGTATGCAGTTGTCTCTTAGTCTGTCCCACATAAGACGCGTCACATTGAATGCAATTCAATTTATATATGACGTCCATGCAATCCAGAGTAGGAAGAGGATCCTTGTGGACTTTGATGTAATTCGTCATTTTATTAATACTGTAGTAAGACAGTCGAATTTTTGGATCTGCAACAACGTCTTTAAATCGTTCAGAAATTGAAGGAACGTAAGATATGGTGAAATATGTAATGGAATTATTAGCCTCTGTGATCTGAGAATTATCAGCGTTATTCATTTTGAAAAAGAGGTTTTTTAGGCGATCACACCATGTGCGGAAAATGAATTGGAGAGGGCAACCATTACTCAGCAAGATATTAATAGCCGTTATAATGTTTTTAGAATGAAAAACCGGATGTGACAAACGAAAAACTCTGTCAATTAAACCAATTACAGTGCCTCTTTTCTGGCATAAGGGATATTGAGATGAGAAGTGCAGATATCTACCAGAAAAGGTGTCCTTCTGGTACCAATCAAAGATGACATAATTATTTCGTGACATCAAGGTTACGTCCAAGAAGTTGATTTTGTTATCCTCTCCAATTTCCATGGTAAACTGTAAACGAGGATGGAAAGAGTTGAACGTGTCAAGAGTATGATTAGCCAAAGAGGGAGGGACAGCTAAAATTAAATCGTCAACATATCTCAAATAAAAGAGAGGAATAAACTTTAAATAGGAAAGCGCTTTATTTTCTAAGTCTTGTAAGACTATGTCAGCTAATATAGGGGACAGGGGGGAACCCATCGGGGTCCCATATGATTGTTTATAAATGACATTATTAAACGTGAAAAAAGATGGTTCCAAAATGAATTTTATTGGTGAGAGAAATTCACACTTTGGTATGTCACAGTGTGAAGAGACATGATTCCATCTAGAAGAGACGCTATCAATGATTAAATCAATCGGTACATTAGTGAAAAGAGAAATAACATCTAAAGAGACCAGTTGGAAACCTTCTTGCAGATACACATTAGACAATCTCTTCACAACCTCATAACTATTGGACACATGGCTCGGAGGAACAGGAAAGCTTTTAATCATAATTTTATGCAAGTGTGTGGATAACTGATATAATGGACTTCTTATGGAAGAAACGATTAATCTGAAAGAGCAATTAGGTTTGTGAATTTTGGGTAACCCATAGGCCCTAGGTAAAATTCCATCGCTGCAATGGAGCGTCCTATAGGTAGAGGCTGAGACAAAATTCGAATTTTTCCATCTTTTTAAAGTCTCGCGTAACCAACTCAATAGTTTTTTAACGGGGTTTCTGTCCACCAATGTGTAAGTATCGGTATCTCTCAGGATATTCTCGATATCGTTGACATATTTGTTTTTATCCAAAGCTACAGTAACATTGCCCTTATCTGCGCGAGTCAGAATTAAATTTTTATTATTGCCGAGGAATTATTTTGTGGATTTTAATAACCGACTAAGAGTCAAGTCCACTTCACTTCTCACCAACCACCATGGAAATTGGAGAGGATAACAAAATCAACTTCTTGGACGTAACCTTGATGTCACGAAATAATTATGTCATCTTTGATTGGTACCAGAAGGACACCTTTTCTGGTAGATATCTGCACTTCTCATCTCAATATCCCTTATGCCAGAAAAGAGGCATTGTAATTGGTTTAATTGACAGAGTTTTTCGTTTGTCACATCCGGTTTTTCATTCTAAAAACATTATAACGGCTATTAATATCTTGCTGAGTAATGGTTGCCCTCTCCAATTCATTTTCCGCACATGGTGTGATCGCCTAAAAAACCTCTTTTTCAAAATGAATAACGCTGATAATTCTCAGATCACAGAGGCTAATAATTCCATTACATATTTCACCATACCTTACGTTCCTTCAATTTCTGAACGATTTAAAGACGTTGTTGCAGATCCAAAAATTCGACTGTCTTACTACAGTATTAATAAAATGACGAATTACATCAAAGTCCACAAGGATCCTCTTCCTACTCTGGATTGCATGGACGTCATATATAAATTGAACTGCATTCAATGTGACGCGTCTTATGTGGGACAGACTAAGAGACAACTGCATACCAGAATCAACGAATATCGGTGTCACATCAGACTTAATTCTAACACCCAATCGGTTATCACTAACCATAGAATAAATTTTGACCACGATTTCAATTGGGAAGACGTACAAATTTTAGACCATGAGCCTTTCCTAAATAAAAGATTGATTTCCGAGATGCTTTTTATAAAAAGACAAATTAACGGTATAAATTTGCAGACTGACACGGAACGCTTACCCGATATTTATTCGAACATTGTTAATAATTTATCAAAAATTTGAGTGTTCTTGTTTCTCGTAATTTGAAATAACTGTCTCAATTTGCGCATGTGTTGACTTGATTTGACCTTTATAAACGAACCTCGGCCCGTCCCGAGTACTAGTCAAGTCCTATCGTTTTTGAGACGATGATCGGTCTCTCTCCACCCTTTGTTGGGCCAGCATTTTCGATGTTTGGGAGTAAGTTGAACCTTTCATTAATTAATTTTTTTAATTTTTTGACTTGTTCTTTTTATTTTATTTCAATTATATATTATTAATTTGCTGTTATTGTTTGACTTCTCTACAGACATCGTCAAAATGACATTAATAACGAGACACCGCTTCAACTATAAGATTTTTTAATTTTTTAATTCTTTACTATTGTTTCTACTTTTTAAAAATTATTGTAATAACCTGATTGTATAATCTGCCTTCTTGTTGCGCTGAAGATGACCCAAAAATAGGGTCGAAACGTTCGCGATTCGATTACATTTATATCTATTCATGAATATCTTTTTTTGAATTTTTAATAAAATATTGTGTAACGTTAACCACACTAGACTCTTATTACCAATGATATTATTCATATTTAATTTTATATTTGTTGAGTCTGACATCTTTAACTAATGTATATATATATATATATATATATATATTATATACACATATACTAATGGAAATATATATATATATATATATTATATATATATATATATAATATATATATATATATATATATTATATATATATATATATATATATATATATATACACACATATACTAATGAAACAAATTCGATATAATAATTCATTATTTCATTCATTATTTTAGTCATATATTAATAAATAAATGTAACAACAATTTAATTAATTACAAAGGACTCATTTGTTGATGAATTTTATAAGTTAATATTGCTGTAATATAAATTAATAAATTATACTTAATATTGCTGTAAAACATACATTAATCTATCGATGTATCTAATAAAAAATATAAGTGTTAAAAATAACAATTTATAATGAAGTTTTTAATTTTATTTATAATAAATTTTTTTAATTTTATAAATATATTATATTTATAAAATTTAAAAAATTTTATAAATATAATATTATTATATTTATAAAATAAATAAATATTTTTCCATTATGAATAATTATAAAAAAATATTGAAATCATGAGAATTTTCGTGAATCAATATAGTTAAAACTGTTGTACATTAATCTATCGAAATACCTGATAAAAAAAGTTTTACAATCCATAATTAATTTTTAAAACAAAAGAACAAAAAATTCTGAAGTCGATAAAATAAGAGCTACTCTAATATAAGTTTTATATATATATATATATATATATATATATACTCTTTACACATATATATATATATATATATATATATACTCTATACATATTGTATATAATTCTTTTAACTTTTGAAATTATTGATAAATTTAATTATTATAATAGTTATCTTTGTAAAATATAAATATAGCACAAATGTCTAAAATAGTATAATATTCTTTGACTCTTCTATTTTACATTAAATAAATACCATTTTTAGAATATTCTTATCGTAAAATATTAGAATCTCTCGTAAAATATTGTAAAAAAAATTCTTTTTTATTAATTTACAATTAATTGTTTATATTATAGTATTATGTACTGGAGTTATTATGAACTGTAGTTTAAAACTCACACACAAAGAAAATATGTTCTTATTTTTATTACGTACATATTAAAATTAATTCTACGCATTCTTAAGGGGTAATGCCACTCTAGTGCCCAAAATAACAGCCTAATTTTAACAATTTTTTATAAGAAGATAGTGAATCGAATACAAAATCTGTTTAAAGGTTCTTATTGTACATACTTTGAAGTGTATTCACAATTTTTTTTCAATTTTTTTTACAAAATGGCGGTATCAGAATTTAGCAAAGGACCTCTTCTCACAGATAGTGTTCCGTGGCCGGAAAGATTTCTCCTACAATTTTCGACTTAGAACGAAAGACCAAAAATTTTTAAATTTTATATAAAATTAATTCAGGAAATACGTACGCTAATTAAAAAATACCATTTTTTGTAAAAATAATGCACGTTTGAACAAAAAGTTTCATTTTTCGATAAAAAATTACATGAAAAATTGTTTATAACTGTTAAAAAGAAAGAATAATAATACAGAAACCAAACAGATTATGACGCCCGTCTATGTCCTCTTTTGTTTATAAGACATTATATATGTATAAGTGTGCTTCTTTGTCTAGGCGAGCGAGCGCTCTGCGAGCGCTCTTCCTTATCTCACACTCTAGCTCCACACGCTCAAGCGCGAAGACGTGTCTATAAGGCGAGATTAATAAAACTATAACATTTTATAAAGTTAAAGTGTCTCTTATTGCGTTCAAAACCCAAATACCTTTAACAGGTTATGGGCCCAGGTGCGTAACGCTTTTTTTTTATTCCACGCTTCCGCGAGTGCAAAGTGAAGAATAAAATAAAATAAAAAAAAGGGGAGAGTGTCAAGACGGCAAGACGAGGATTGCTTTGTTTTAAAGCTTTGTGTTAAAGCTTCACTGGAGCAATTTTAGACGACATGAATTCTCAGCAACAAAATACTGAGGAGGAAAGTAAGAAGAAGATAGGTGAGTATATAAGCAATCTTTCTTTCATGGTGGTGCGTTTTGCGAATTAGATGAGTTGTTCGCTTTAGCGCAAACGCGACGATGATTTCGATATGTATAAATAGATGTGTGAGTTAATCGAAATTCAGCAGTGTGAAAGAAAGAAATCGAGGCGTGAAATCAAGCAAAAGCGAAATAAAGTCAGGTGTGAAATTCGCTAATAGTTAAGAAAATAAATAAAGTCAGATGTGAAATTCGCTAATAGTTAAGAAAATAAATAAAGTCAGGTGTGAAATTCGCTAATAGTTAAAAAAATCGGTGCGAAAATCAAAAGGCGCGCTATAGCTAGGCGAGTTAAAACGAGTCGAGAGAAAGAAAATCGTTACCGATTTATCGGACCCACGAAACAAGGGCCGACCGGCACACGCTCAAAGGAGAGAAGGATAGAATAACAGCGATGCCGCGAGATGTAAACATAAACTCTCTCTCGGGCGAGCGTGTTTATGCTAGCGCATCCTAGCGAAGTCGTTGACTCGAGAAAAGAGAAAAATAGGCGAGAGTATATACAAATACTCATACCGTATATTGAAAGTTTGTGCACAAAGAGATGAGAACTAAATTAAATTTTAATGAATCGATTCGAATTTAAAACAATTTTATGGAAAAATAAGTACTTATAAAATAAATGTTTACAGCTGTACAACAACCGGATTTATGGGGACATTTGGAACAAATGTTCAGATTAAATCAAAATCATAAAGGAGAGGAGATTTATATTGAAATAAAAGAAGAGGCGCTAATTATAACCACTGAATCAGGTGGAGAGTATATTACAGGTGGGTTTATGGTGAGATTAGATGAGAGGCGAGAAATCAAATATGAGATTGATGAAATATAAATATACGTATATATATATATATGAAGTGCATATGTATTCATAGGCTAACATATGACGCATAATAATTAATAAAAGAATACATATTAAGTTAACTTAAAACAATATTACAAATTAAACTAACGATGTTTTAATTATAACAATAAACAATTAAATACATCTCCAACTCTGAGAATCAGTTAGGGAGAGTGTGCTTGAGTTCGGTATCACTCGATCTGATTGATTAGGGCAGGTTCGGGAGAGGCCTTGTGTTCGGGCCCTTGTGAGCTTGTTCATTTTGAGATTAGCCATACTTGTTGTTCGGTCAACTGGTCTCAGAATAAGATCCATGGGCTTTTTGTAATATAAATATATATAAACGAATAAATGCAAGTGTATTAATTTTTGAATTTACACAGAAAAACGAATGTTACCTGAGCATTCATGGGAAAATCTGCTAGAATGGCGAGAAGAGATGTTATTAGCTGGCCAGCCACTTGCAATGCCTAGGATCATCTCGGAGCAGCGCGTAACTATTGAAAAAGAGGAAGGGGATGTCGCAGATAAAGGAGAGATAGGAGAGAAGGAGAGTGAAGAGATAAAGGCGAGTCTAGCAGATGGTGAGAGAGGAGAGGAAGATGAGAAAACTGAGGCGAGTTGTATAACACAGACAATAGTTAACGCGATAAAATCAGGTAAACCCCAACCTCAAATTAAAAGCAATGTAAAAACCAAGACAGACTTTAAAAATATATTGTCAAGTAATCAACATATATCTATGACAAATTCGATTGAAGATATTAATAAAAATAAAAATATAAAATCAGTTGAGGCGAGATTAGAGTCACAGGAGAGCAAAGTCAGTGAACTAATCAAAACAGTAGAGAAAATGTGCTTTGCTTCCGCCACAATGATGGAGCAATTCACAAAAATTATTCAGGAGGTGAAAAAGGAATTGGCACAGAGCAAAAAGAAGAGACAAAGTCTAAAAAGTATTGAAGAGTTAAAACAATTGATTCGCGATGATTATACGAAGCAGTTTGACGAAGTCAAAAGAACTGTGAACATAATGGAAGATGCGGTTGAGTCACTTTTGCAAGCTAAACAAGAGTTCTTGAATTATGAAGAACCAGAGGTGAGTGGAAAAGATAATACTGAGGGCGAGGTATGGCCTATGGAGGAAACAAATCTTAATGTTAGAATTTCTAATATAGTTAAAGAGTGCTGTAAAGATTTTATGAGATCGGAGAAAAATAAAGCAAATGAGAGTGGTGTAAATTCAATATCTAAAGATATAAAAGAAACATTAAAATTGGAAATAGTAAATAAAAGTATGGGTGTAAAAAGAGATTACAAATTAACATCAGATATAAAATTTGAACATTTTTATGATTTCTTTAATTCTGAATTAAGATCATTTGATTTATTGTACGTCATAGATGGAAAAATAAGGTGTGATATTGTAGATGAAAAGATTTTAAACGAACAAAAATTCAAAGTGCGGGATATTTTAATAAACCGCTTAGAAAACCACTATCATTCTAAGGTCATGCACTTGGATAACCCAGTAGAGATTCTAAATAAATTGAAAGAAATTAAAAGGTGTGAAAATAATGTAACTTCTTTCGACATTAAAAAACAATTATACAATATGAAATATATAATTGGTAAAGAAAAAGCAGGAGAGTTTAGTGAAAGGTTTGAGGATGTTGTTAGAAGTTACGAAAATTCTCCGAATGCCATACCTCTGTCTGATGATGAGAAAAGATCTCTATTTTACAACGCAGTCAAAGTCTCTGTGCCAACTCTGCAAACAATAGAGTTTGTAACTCAGAGTACCAAAGGTAACGGCCCGACGTATGAAAATTTAAAAATGCTGGTAATGCAGGATGAAGCTGCGAGAAATCAGGCGAGTGGAGGTGAGAAGAGTGAAATTCGGGCGGCTAACTTAGCGCAGACAACAGGCCCACGATGCTACGAGTGTCAATCATATGGACACATGGCCGGAAATTGCACTAACATTGGAAAAGGCCCACTATGTTATAAATGTCGGAAATTTGGACACAAGGCCCCAGACTGCACCAGCCAAGTTGAATCCTTGTCAAGTACGTCGAGGGGCAGATGCAGAGGATCTGTGAGATAAAACCAAAATTATAATCTTAATCGCGGTGCGTTTCGAGGCGGTTTTACAAGGCGAGGTTTGAAAAGGAAAATGGAAAGTAGGCACACACATTTCTCGAAAAGAGGTCGATTCAGAGGTGCAAAAGGTTATAAAAATAATAGCAATAAGGGCAACGGTGGAAAAGTCGATGAAAAGAAGAAAAATTCTAGCCAATCATCAGACCAACAAAATCAAAACAAAGGTGAGCATATATTACAAAACTTAATTGAAAAATGCAAAAATAATTTCAATTATGTGTCTAAGTTTATTTCCCCCGTTAGTTTCTGCACTAGCTAATGCAGCTTTGTTATCGCACCATAAAATCATAGGGAGAAGGGGTTTGATTAAAATCAATTTCAAGGAATTATACGTAGAGAGCATTTCTTGACTCGCCTCACTCATAGCTACGTATTCCGCATGACACGTTGACAAAGCAATATATGACTGTTTGTGAGTACGCCAACTTATCGTATTACCAAATAGTTTAATCGCATATCCACAAGTTGTTAGTGCATTTTTACAGTCTCCGAAGCTTGCATCTGAGTAAGTTTGAATATCATCAGTCTCACCTCGATAAACTAACTTCATTGTTTTTGTACCTTTTAAGTATCTAAAGACTCTTTTAATCATAGTCCATTCATTTTGTGTGGGATTTAGTTGGTGTCTGCTCAAAACATTAACAGCATATATTATATCTGGCCTTGTCGCACCTGCCAAATATAGTAAACTTCCAACAGCTTCTCTATAAGGAACCTTTTCTTTCGTTTTGTCACATAAATTTTCATCATTGTTTTCTATTTCTCTCTCCTTTCTTTCTCGATTGTTTACTTGAGTTGTATTCATTGGAGTTCTCTGTGGATGCGAATCTTCAAAGCCAAATCTGATTAATAATTTGTCTATATATTTCTCCTGATTTAATTCAGTAATTCCATTTTCTTTGTCACGTTTGATAGAAATACCCAGGAATTCTTTTGGTTCACCTAAAATAGACATCTCAAATTCTTTATTCAGTTTATTAATTACCTCACCTAATTTGACTTCATCATTGCTTGCAGCTAGAATATCATCTACATATAGTAACAATATTAAAAATTTCTCTCCTTCTCGCCACGTAAATAAGCAAGGTTCCAAGTCTGAGTTTTCTACGCCTAGGCTTAGTCCTACCTCTGTGAATTTTTCGTTCCAACGTTTTGGACTGATACGTAATCCATACATCGCTCGTTGTACTTTACATACGTACTCATCTCTCTCCTTATTTGTGTGACAAGTTCCTTCTGGTATTTCCATGTAAATTTCTTCTTTAATCTCACCGTTTAGAAACGCTGTTTTAACGTCTAGTTGACACGTTATTAGATTGTATTTGTTGATAATAACCAATACAGCTCGAACCAAAGTGAGTCTTGACACAGGAGCATATGTTTCTCTCAATTCATAATCATTATTATCTTTGAATCCTCGAATAACTAAGCGTGCCTTGTATCTCATCTTTCCATCGGCTTCAGTTTTACGTTTAAAGACCCACCTGGAATCTAATATATTTACTTTTTGACCATTTTCCGTTAGATCTGGACGTTTAACTAATTTCCATACTTTGTTTTTCTTCATAGATCTTAACTCATCATCAATAGCATTCTGCCAAAGTTTATTATCTTTAGTGTGCATAGCATCTTTGTAATTAAATGGATCAGAATTTATGTTAGCTAGCATAGCATGGAAAACTTCATCGTTTGCTTGATCGACTTCTGTTTCTATCTCACCATGTCTTAAATTCGTAAGTAATGCACTTGTTTTTAATTTTTCATCGATCTGTAAATTGTCGAAGCTATTATCTTTCAAGGTCTCGTCCGCTTTATTTGATTTAGCTTTCTTGTATTCTGTTTTGGATTTTCTCGGTCTACCTCTTTTCCTCTTAATCTCTCCCTCCGTTTTTGACAGTTCTGAGAAAATGGAATTACTGAATTAAATCAGGAGAAATATATAGACAAATTATTAATCAGATTTGGCTTTGAAGATTCGCATCCACAGAGAACTCCAATGAATGCAACTCAAGTAAACAATCGAGAAAGAAAGGAGAGAGAAATAGAAAACAATGATGAAAATTTATGTGACAAAACGAAAGAAAAGGTTCCTTATAGAGAAGCTGTTGGAAGTTTACTATATTTGGCAGGTGCGACAAGGCCAGATATAATATATGCTGTTAATGTTTTGAGCAGACACCAACTAAATCCCACACAAAATGAATGGACTATGATTAAAAGAGTCTTTAGATACTTAAAAGGTACAAAAACAATGAAGTTAGTTTATCGAGGTGAGACTGATGATATTCAAACTTACTCAGATGCAAGCTTCGGAGACTGTAAAAATGCACTAACAACTTGTGGATATGCGATTAAACTATTTGGTGATACGATAAGTTGGCGTACTCACAAACAGCCATATATTGATTTGTCAACGTGTCATGCGGAATACGTAGCTATGAGTGAGGCGAGTCAAGAAATGCTCTCTATGTATAATTCCTTGAAATTGATTTTAATCAAACCCCTTCTCCCTATGATTTTATGGTGCGATAACAAAGCTGCATTAGCTAGTGCAGAAACTAACGGGGGAAATAAACTTAGACACATAATTGAAATTAAAGAACATCATATTAAAGAATGTGTAAAGAGAGGATTAATTAAGATAAAGTGGATAAAATCTAAAGAACAGTTGGCTGATGTGTTCACAAAACCTCTGTCATTTGAATTACATAAATATTTAGTAGACAAACTAATGAATACTAACACTTGATTTCTTATGTTCACAGAAAATAAATAATTAGAGCAGCAGAACCAGGTGGAGTCAGAGGCACGGTGATTAAAGAAAAGACTGTATAGTTAAGAGAGGTCAAATAGATGACAATAGAACGGTCGGGAGGGAGTGTTAAAAAGAAAGAATAATAATACAGAAACCAAACAGATTATGACGCCCGTCTATGTCCTCTTTTTGTTTATAAGACATTATATATGTATAAGTATGTGTGCTTCTTTGTCTAGGCGAGCGAGCGCTCTGCGAGCGCTCTTCCTTATCTCACACTCTAGCTCCACGCGCTCAAGCGCGAAGACGTGTCTATAAGGCGAGATTAATAAAACTATAACATTTTATAAAGTTAAAGTGTCTCTTATTGCGTTCAAAACCCAAATACCTTTAACAATAACGAAAAAAGTTTACAATGAAATTTAAAATCCGTACGTACTTCTTTAGATAATGTAATTTTGAAGCTACAATTAAAATTTCAAGTAAATTAATGAAGATCTGTTAAAGTATGTTTTCGGCCATGGAACACTATCCGAGAGAAGAGGCTTTCTTTGCTGAATTTTGGCACCGCCATTTTGTAAAAAAAAATTGAACAAAAATTTGTGAATACACTCCAAAGTATGTACAATAAGAACCTTTAAATAGATTTATATTCCATTCACTATATTCTCATACAAAATTGTCAAAATTAAGCTGTTTTTTCGAGCGCTAGAGTAGTATTATCCCTTAAATACATTGCAGGAAGATAGTTTCATAGTAACTATCTATAGTAACAGCAATGATAATACACACTGAAAATTAATAAAAAAATGTATCAATAATTTGTTAAAAATTAAAATAAATTGTACACAAGATACATAATTTATACAATTATTAATTTATTCAAAATATTTAGAATGGTCTTATTTCGACATTCTATGTAGATTCATGAAATATTTTTTTTTACTTTATTATACTTTTTTTTACTTTAATAGAATATTCACTAAAGAATCACAGACAATACAAATCTATTCTATAAATATCCTTCCGTGAATATTTTAATAAAATGAAAAAAAGTTTATAAATCTGTATAGAATACAAAAAATGAAACTATATTCAAAATCCTTCAGTGAATATTTTAATGAAGTGAAAAAACGTAGTTTATAAACTATTTTTAATGAAGGATATTTATAGAATAGATTTGTATTGTCTATGACATTCTTTAATGAATATTCCAATAAAGTAAAAAATATAAAAGAATATGTGTTCTTACATCAATTATATATATGAGGCTAAGTTGATTGCGTGAACTTTTGTTGAATATAAATTGTGTCAGAAGATAAGTTTCTATATTATAGTTATGACAATGCATATTGGAAATTAAAAGTTTATCAATAATGTCTTCGAAGAAATCATTGTCATAACTATAACATAGAAACTGTTATCTTTTGACACAATTTATATTCGAACAAAAAGTGCACGCACCAACTTAGCCTCACAGCAGTTTATAAACTGCTTTTTTTATAAACTATTTTTTTTGCTTTATTAAAATATTCACTGAAGGATATTTATAGAATAGATTTGTATTGTCTGCAATATTCTTTAGTGAATATTCTAATAAAGTAAAAAGTATATAAAAGAATATGTGTTCTTACATCAACTATATATGAGGCTAAGTTGGTTGCGTACACTTTTCGTTCGAATATAAATTGTGTCAAAAGATAACAGTTTCTATATTACAGTTATGACAATGCATATTGGAAATAAAAAGTTTACCAATAATTTCTTAGAAGAAATCAAAATTTAATTGTATACAAGAAATATACTTTGTACAATTTATTTTCATCTTTTGTAAAAAATTATTTTAAAGTTATTTATATTAGTGTGACTGGAATGTTACAGTATTAGAACATACATGTAAAAGAACATTTCTTTTTGTTAATCTAAGCTAAAAATATATAAATATTATAAATTATATTTATACTATAAATCTGCATAGAATATCAAAAATGAAACTATGTTTTAAATATTCTGAATAAGTTTAGAAAATATTCTGAATAAGATTTCTAGATTAGATTAATGAAAAGAAATGTTCTTTTACATGTATGTTCTAAATTGTACTGTAACATCCCAGTAACACTAATATAAATAATTAACATTAAAATAATTTTTTACAAGAAATGAAAATAAATTGTACAAAGTACATTTATTGTATAAATTGTACATTTAAATTTTGATTTCTTCTAAGAAATTATTGATAAACTTTTAATTTCCTATATGCATTGTCATAACTATAATATAGAAACTGTTATCTTCTGACACAATTTATTATTCGAACAAGTGCACGCAACCCACTTAGCCTCATATATAATTGACGTAAGAACATATTCTTTTATATATAAAATAAAATCGTCAAAGAATATTACTATCTAGGATTTTAACTAAATTTTAATTAAAAATATTTATTTTTATAAATAAATATTATATTATACATATATTTATTTTTTATACATAATTTATACATACCTTCTCTATTTAATTTTCCTTCTTCTTCCCATTTATTTATATCAATTTCTAATAAATAGATATCACTCTTGACACTTATTATGTATTAAATGTACACATGTGGTAAATATAACCTCACAATACACAGTCGTAGCGAAGTCGATACTACGCCATCGCTTACACTCCAACCTCAAAACGCGCGTCAACCAATCAGCATCACTATAGAGGCTTCAACGCTTCGAGAATCGATTTAACATGCACTTTTTAAGATAGGATTCTTGATACATGAGGTCTCGGTCTCATTAATATAGACAATATAAGTCATCACGTGAAGAAACTCTTCACGTGATTACTTCGTAGATCTATTATCGAGTTTCGAAAAGCAACAAAAATACGGAGAGCTCGGTCTCCTATATCGCAATATATAAATTTTTATGTGCGTACGCTAGGACGGACTCGCCCGCACTTGAGTCAGTCTTCTCGAAAAGATCCTCGAAGGGAGGAAACCGTGCGTGCGAGATTTTCTTGTCTTGGCTCCTGAATACGTGAATCGAGTTTACGGGCTCGCAGGCTTATCATTCAACGCTCATCGCGAGTAGATAAGATGTTTGAAAGATGCTATCGAGCATCAATGTTTAAAGTGAGCCCACTATGTTATTTATATTGCATGCAACATATATGCATGTATAGGTATCTTGTGTATGAAATATTATATTAATTATAACATATATATATATATATATATAACAGCAACATAAGAAATCAAAAAAGTTCTTTAAAGTCGCTTTACATAAATATCTTAAGTTATTTACTATTAAGTTATTACTATTTTCATTACTATTTTTACACTTTTCAGTCATACATATATAGGGTCTAACTAAAAAAACGCCCAAAAATGGAGTCGAAAAGTCTTAATCTTTTTCATCTTTTTTTATAACGCTTAATAAAAGGATTGAGTAATGATTGAATAAAAGTGCGCCAATAAGTATCGACCTTTAGCCGCACGTCAGTGAGCTGCGCGACTAGTATGCATGAGCGCTCACTGACATCCGGCTATGGCGCTATGTCATGCTGTTACCGTGTAATATTCTTATTCATAATAATGCGAAAAGCTTTATTTTGCATTAAAAATCATATTTCTTTCGTCAAAAGCGTTTCCTTAAAGAAAATTTTGTCAAGGAGGCTAAAGATCGGTGGTTATTGGTGCAACTTTACTCAATAATTACTGCTTTATTAAGCATTATAAAAAAAATAATTTAGAACTTTTCGATTCGATTTTTAATCAGGAGCAACACTATTTGCTTCGTGGGCACTTTTTTAGTTATACTCTGTATAAATATTTTATTCAATTTAATTTATTTTATTTCAATTTAATTTGAATTGATATATTTATTTTTATTTATAACGAAATTGTTTAAATATACAATTGATTATATGTAATTTTTTTGTAGAATTATACATATTACATTTATAGAATAAATTGCAAAGTCATTTTATATCATTATAATATTTATGTATATACCTCTGCATTGTGTAAGTTTGCTCTTTCAGCTTTAACTTGTAGAATTTCCGTTTTATTAATACATGTCAGCTTATGTAAATGATTATATAGCATAACGGTTATGTTTTCATTAAATAGCGTATGTCCTTGATGACTAATCTCAATTTATCACTTCTATCCGATCATATCTCTATTAATAACGGTATTGATATAAAACAGACGATTCCATTTTGGAATGCTTGCATTTTTGGCTCGTATTGTCGTTATTATAATTTATATTGGTTTTATTTTTTTAACAATGGATGAGAATATAATTGATCCAGCCAACTCAATTGCGATATTTTATGTTGGACAAAGTATATTTTTAACAGGCTTGACAGGATTTCTGGGTAAAGCGTACATCGAGAAGATATTGCGAAGCCCAGATTTTGCCCAGATGTTCGTGAGATATTCATATTAATGCGTTCGAAAAAAGGATTAAACATTAAAGAAAAATATTAAACTTACTAATAAGTTAATTATTGTTATTACATGAGTAGATTCTTTTTTGTGCAACATAAAATATTTTTTAAGAACTTTTACAATATTTAAGTGATAAAATTTTTCTTATAAATTTTATTATATAAAACACTTTTTATTTTAGAAAATTAATTTTAAAATTTGATAAAAGTATACGATAAAAAACATTCAAAATAAGATATTACAAAATAATCAAAATATTTTACTATTTTTATGCAACATTATTGAAGATTTCTGAAGAATCATGGCACAATTATTATAATAAATACGTCATGTAATATATTCTCTTTCAGTTATACGATGAAGTGCGAAAAGAGCAACTCACAAATTTCAAAAAATTCCGATTAATTCCGATTTCCAGTGATGTCACTGAAGAAAACTTAGGTTTATCAGCTGTCGATAGGCAAATGTTAACAGAAAGAGTGACTATAATAATCCATTCAGCGGCGAATATAAAATTTAATGACAGCTTAAAATACGCCATACTTACTAATACAAAATCAACAAGAGATATCTGCATTTTAGCTTAAAAAATGAAGAATTTAACAGACTAATGCTATATTTATATTTTTATTTATATTATTTTCTATTGCGTATATTATTTCATATAGTATATTTATAAGACATTTAAAATTTTATTTATATAGGTTAAATATGTATTATTACAAAATGATGTGTCATAATATCTATCAATAAATTATTTAATTTAATAAAATTTACTAAAATAACAAATATTAAAAATCTATTGTTATTATAAAAAAATATTGAAATTATCATATATGTGGAAAAAGTTGCAATTAAATAATTAACAAATGAATAAAATAATCGACGATATATATATATAGGGTCCCAGACTACCCGTACACCCCTTCAAAATGAAAATAAATGGCTTTTATCAAAAATCGCGAACAATTTTTAAGTAAATCGGGTATGCTCTAACAAATGGTAATATTTTCAACTTTTAATTCCGACCAGAAATACACCATTTGGATCGGAAGTTGAATTTTTTTAGGAGAACATGGTACTTTTTATTACAGATTCGAATTGTGAAAAAATTAAAAACCGAGACATTTCCGATCCAAATTGAGTTTAAGTGAGTTCTCTAAAATTACGTGTTATGTTATTTTATGCCAACTTATGATCATATATACATTTAAATAAAAAATTCGATGCTGAATTGATTCCAGCACTAACAAGACGTTTTTCAACGTTGGCATCTCAACGTATTATATTTTTAATTTTAGAAGGCGATAAACGGTCTAATTTCACTTTTTAAAAACTGACTTCCTTTTTGAAAATTGATATCGTGCTCAATACATCGCAATATTCCTAAACTTTTGTTTCCAAACTACTCTTAAATTGTTTATATAATATTAGACATGGCTGATTATACTCCTTCAGAAATTGTCGATGTTTTATTAGTTTTGGAAGAATCTTTTGGCAATTATCGTGAAGCTGCGAGACTTTACTAAAATCGGTATCCAAACAGACGATATCTGAATGATACCGTCATTTGGAAACTTAAAATTAGAGCTTAACTGAGTCAGTTGATCCGTCATTGTGCTTCGTGATTATCAACGTGATTATAATGTTGATGATGTGCGTGTTCTGACTGTCTTAGCGGCTGTCCACATTAATCCTCATATTAGTACTCGTGAAATAGCAAGACAAACAGGTATACCTCAGAGAACGGTTGTAAGAATTTTGAAGAAAAAATCGTCACACTAACATTTTTTAACTCCAAATGATATGCGACAGCGTGTACTGTTTTATTAATGGAACAGATGATTGCGCATGATGCAGATTTTTTCAAATACGTTCTATTCTCTGATGAATCGACATTTAAAAATACCGGAGAACACACATAATTGTCATTATTGTCAGATGTAAATTCTTTTTGGTATAGGCAAATAGATACTCAACATCGTTGGTATGTAATAGTTTGGTGTATAGTCACGGTGTATAGTTAACGGTTATCTAATTGATCCATATTTTGAGCGTGTTAGACAGTCAATAGTTAGACGGTTAGAAGTGTGTGTTTTAGTTAACGGTAGACAATTTCAACAACTTTTGTAAATAAAAATAGTTTTTTCCTTTTCATGGTCTTCCATTTTTCTGAATCAGTTATTAATAATTAAATAAGTCATAACTCCTGCGGGATGCGATTTTGGAATAATCTTTAGGGAAACTTTTTTTATTCTTATGATGAGTTTAATCCGATTGCTGATTTTAACCAACTATTTCAGGACCACCTTGTATAGACATATGTATATATATATATATATATATATATATTTATTTTGTATTTATCTTTATCTTAATTTCAATTTTTTATGAGAATTTATTTCAGAAGAGAAGTTCATCTACCTATAGCTGATTGGCGGAATATGATCAAAATGGCCGAGTCATCAGATGAACATATTATAAATATTTTTACAACTAAATAAGTATGATAAAATAAAATCAAATATGTTATACGTGTTTGTCAATTTTACGTATGCAGGATATGTAATTAAAGAAATATAATACCATCCTTTTCACTCACATGCTATCATTACAAACATTTTCGGGGACTATTATATAATTAAAAAAAAACTATTCTATATTATTAATAAAAAAATTATTATACAGGATGTTTCATTTTAACTATGCCATCAAAATAATCTCGTAAAATCTAAAAAATACTGAAGAAGAAATGTTTCCAACAAAAATTGTAAGATTTCAAGGGGGACACATCTGATGTTGACTTTGACATTGACCTAGAAGTCGAATTTAGTAGTCATTTTAAGATTAACTTAATTTTTTGAAATATCTCCTATTTTTTATTACATATTCTTGTAGCTCATCTCAAGAGCTTTTCAAAACACTATATAATTAAGTTAGTTTTCATTAAGTACTTTTCGAGTTATGAGACTTGAAATTATTTCTTAATTTTACATAAAATATCTTGTCACATAAAATACTATCTAGTAAAATATTAATTTTTCGATTATCTTACTTTAATACTTTTATTTACAAAATAAGTTAAAATTAACATATTTTTTCAATTACATATTTTACAATTACATATTTTATAATTACATATTTTACAATTACATATTTTTTCTTCGAAACAACTATGTGTTTTCTTTACACCAATTAATTCTTTTCGTTATTTTGTACATAAAGTATTAAAGATAAGATAAAATAAATATTTTACAAGATATTTTACGATTTATGTAAAATTA
Organism: Camponotus fellah; assembly: GCA_030586385.1. Taxonomy (NCBI): domain Eukaryota; kingdom Metazoa; phylum Arthropoda; class Insecta; order Hymenoptera; family Formicidae; genus Camponotus; species Camponotus fellah. The sequence goes on from JAPIVC010000469.1 coordinate 86,459, forward strand.
AGAAATGATTTCAAGCCTCATAACTCGGAAAATACTTAATGAAAATTAACTTAATTATAGTGTTTTGGAAAGCTTTTGAGATGAGCTACAAGAATATGTAATAAAAAATAGGAGGTTGTATTTCAAAAAATTAAGTTTATCTTCAAATAACTAAATTCTATAACTGACCCCATGTCAATGTCAAAGTCAACATCAGATGTCTTCCTTGAAATCCTACTTAATTTTTGTTGGAAACATTTTTTCGTATCTTTTAGACTTTATGAGATATTTTGATAGCAAAGTTAAAATGGAACTATTAATAAAAAAAATAATAATAAAAACTATTATATAAAAACTATTGTATAATTTTTCATATAATTTTTAAAATATTATATACAGATGTTTGAATAATTTTTTCAACACATATATATACTCAAAGAATTTAGCTGAGGTTATAATAGCGGAATATTCTTTATCATTACCTTGTGCGATTATAAGACTTTCTATAGGTGTGTTACTTTCTCTTTTCCCTTAAAATATTCGAAATTCTTATTTTTCTCTTTATACTTATATCAAAACCGTCGAGAAAATAAATTATATATATATATATATACATATATATATATATATATATGTGTGTGTGTATTAATTATATATATATATATATATGTGTATGTATTAATAATGTATACATATATATGTATATATATATATATAATATATATATATATATATATGTATATATGTGTATATATAAATGTGATATATGTGATATATATATATATATATATATATATTAATATTCATTTCCCTTTAAAAATATATAAATAAAAAATACCTTGTTATCACTAACATAAGCAATAATTATCTAAAAAATGTGATTTATTTTCTAGTGACACCTTTATTGAACGATCCATTTCTAGGATGGATAGATAACTTTCATGGTATGATTGAATTATTCGTTGGTGGCGGGAAAGGAGTGACTATATATGAGTATTCAATGCTTCTAAACACATTTGTCCAGATGCAATACCAGTAGACATTGTCATCAAAAGTATAATAATCACAACTTGAAGGCTTGGAATGAACACGTACGATTATCATTAAAAATATCAATGCATAATTGGATATGCATATTTAATTGGACTAAGCTACAATTATGAAAAAGAAAGCTTTCTTTCTTCAATTAAAATATATCAACATTTTAGAGGACATATTTTACTTAATTTCTCGTTAATCTTTTGTCTCATTAAAAAGTTTAAAATTAAAAGGCTAATTTCTGAATGAACTTAACTATAATTCATTGCGTATATAATTAAATTGACGATTTTAAAATAATCACTTTTGTTTAAATTTTTAATGCTTGGTTCACCAAATCTTATTAACTTTGAGTTAAAACATTGTAAGTTTTTCAAAAATATTGTTGAAGCTTAATGCAATTTTTATATCTTATATAAATAATAATTTGATTAATTTGTTTCTTTATTTATTAGCTTCTCGACTGGTCAACCTTTTATCTTAAATTGTACTATTTTTGATAAAAAAAAATTGTCAATGCAAGGAATTAACAAAATAGGTTATCAACTTAAAGGAGATACCCTTAGAAAAAAATTCTTTAGACTCCTAATGTAATACTTACTGATAGTTCCATCACATATTATATATTGACAATATTATTGCATCTCTTGCTATATTAATAGATTTAATTTTAAAACTTACGAAATATCAACTTATGTAAGTAAACAAACTAACTAATTATGTTATTATCTTAGAACACACAGATTATTGTGTGTGTGAAGTTAGCGTATCATTTTGTGCAAAATCAAAAATAATTAAGAGTTCTGGTTTTATTTATAATAGTTCTAGAGTTCTTGATAATTTAAACAAATAGTTCTAGTGATTAAAGTAAAGAAAATGCCTTAGGACAAACTGATATGCCAACTTCACGCAGCATATCACTTTGTCCTATGATATTTTCCTTATCAATAATTATTCAAATTTAAAAGATTTATAATTCTAAATGAGTTCTAAGAAGAGTTCTGTTTTTTAAATTAAAAAAAATATTGAATAAAACAAAATAAAGAAACTTCTTCTCTATAGACGTATACGGATGATATGCTGTACGTAACTCGACAGTGCCGTTTATTCTAAAGCAGTTCTCGCATAGTTCTGATCATATTAATGATATTTCTAAAGAGTTCTAGTTATGAAATTAATTAGAAAATTGTTTAAACAATTTTTTTATCCAAAAAACGAGCTTCTGTGAGTATAGAAATGATATGCTAGTCGTAATTCGACAGTTCCGTTTATTCTAAAGCAGTTCTCGTATAGTTCTGGGCATATTCATTGCTTTTCCAAAGAGTTCTAGTTATGAAATTAATTAGAAAATTGTTTAAACAATTTTCTAATTAATTTCATAACTAGAACTCTTTGGAAAAGCAATGAACATGTCAAGAACTATGTGAGAACTGTTCTAGAATAAAGATAATTGTCGAATTATGATCAGCATATCAACTCCATACTCATAGATGTTCGTTTTTTTGATTAAAAATTGTTAAAAAAAGTTTAATTATTTTTATCACTAGAACTCTTTGAAAAAGCAATGAACATGCCTAGAACTATACGAGAACTGTTTTAGAATAAACAGAACTGTCGAATTACAACCAGCATATCACTTCTCTACTCAGAGATGCTCGTTTTTTGAATAAAAAAATTGTTTAAAAAAATTTTCTAATTAATTTCATAACTAGAACTCTTTGGAAAAGCAATGAATATGCCCAGAACTATACGAGAACTGCTTTAGAATAAACGGAACTGTCGAATTACGACTAGCATATCACCTGTATACTCACAGAAGCTCGTTTTTTGGATAAAAAAATTGTTTAAAAAATTTTCTAATTAATTTCATAACTAGAACTCTTTGGAAATAACATTAATATAGCTAGATCTATGTGAGAACTGTTTTAGAATAAAGAAAATTTTCGAATTACGATCAGCATATCATCTCCATACTCATAGATGTTCGTTTTTTCAATAAAAAAAATCGTTAAAAAAATTTTCTAATTAATTTCATAACTAGAACTCTTTGGAAAAGCAAGGAATATGCCCAGAACTATACGAGAACTGCTTTAGAATAAACGGAACTGTCGAATTACGACTAGCATATCATCTGTATACTCACAGAAGCTCGTTTTTTTGGGTAAAAAAAATGTTTAAAAAATTTTTTAATTATTTTCATAACTAGAACTCTTTGGAAATAACATTAATATAGCTAGAACTATGTGAGAACTGTTTTAGAATAAAGAAAATTGTCGAATTACGATCAGCATATCACCTGTATACTCACAGAAGCTCGTTTTTTGGATAAAAAAATTGTTTAAAAAATTTTCTAATTAATTTCATAACTAGAACTCTTTGGAAAAGCAATGAACATGTCCAGAACTGTATGAGAACTATTTTAGAATAAACAGAACTGTCGAATTACGACCAGCATATCACCTGTATACTCACAGAAGCTCGTTTTTTTGGGTAAAAAAAATGTTTAAAAAATTTTTTAATTATTTTCATAACTAAAACTCTTTGGAAATAACATTAATATAGCTAGAACTATGTGAGAACTGTTTTAGAATAAAGAAAATTGTCGAATTACAATCAGCATACCATCTCCATACTTATAGATGTTCATTTTTTGGATTAAAAAAATTGTTAAAAAAATTGTTTAATTATTTTTATCACTAGAACTCTTTGGAAAAGCAATGAACATGTCCAGAACTGTACGAGAACTGTTTTAGAATAAACAGAACTGTCGAATTACGACCAGCATATCATTTCTCTACTCAGAGATGCTCGTTTCTTGGATAAAAAAATTGTTTAAACAATTTTTTAATTAATTTTATAATTAGAACTCTTTAGAAATGTCATTAATATGCTCAGAACTATGCGAGAACTGCTTTAGAATAAACGACACTGTCGAGTTACGTACAGCATATCATCCGTATACGTCTATAGAGAAGAAGTTTCTTTATTTTGTTTTATTCAATATTTTTTTTAATTTAAAAGACAGAACTCTTCTTAGAACTCATTTAGAACTATAAATCTTTTAAATTTGAATAATTATTGATAAGGAAAATATCATAGGACAAAGTGATATGCTGCGTGAAGTTAGCATATCAGTTTGTCCTAAGGCATTTTCTTTGCTTTAATCACTAGAACTATTTGTTTAAACTATCAAGAACTCTAGAACTATTATAAATAAAGCCAGAACTCTTAATTATTTTTGATTTTCCGCAAAATGATACGCTAACTTCACACACACCAGATTATTCATATTTCATTAGATACTGGTATTATTAGAATTTAAGATTATTGTTATTATTAGAATTGGGGAAAGATCAGAAAAAGAAAGAGAAAAAGACGAAGAGATATTAGAGAGAAAAAGAACATACTATCTAAGTACTAATAAAATACTTTATTTTTAATGCAAAATGTTTTCCTTTATCATAAATAAATCCAAAATATTAATTTACGCATATTCCCTTTATAAGACAAAAAGCTTATTGAAAAAACGTTTTTAATGCAATCACATATACATCTCTAGAAAATAAGATCTATCTTTTTGCAGCTTTTTTATTAGACTTGCTATATTTCCGAATTTAATAGTATTGCTGACATAAATGTATAATAAATATTAATATTTATAATGTATTTATTTTGCAATTTTAGACTGGATTTATTTGTTACGACATTGAAAACTATCACCATTATTGGACTACTGTGGATGATATATAAGTGGACCTGCACTTAAATATTTTTAGATCCTACTAATCAACGTTGTCATATACAATTGTAATGTAATACATAATAATAATTAATATAATATAAAAAGTAATAGAAACAAGAATATAGTAATGTAAGACGGAAAAATAAATGAATAAAATTGTATATGTATTTACGACGTAAACCGAAAGAAAATTTGTAATTATATATATAAACTGCTTGTTCATTATAACACTGTTATATTCGTCTATGAAAAGAATCACACAACTCACAGGATATATGCACATCAAAATACGGAATATGGAAGAACTTGCTCTTTTGAACTTTAGGCATATCATTACTATTGGATAGTTTCTGCGTCATTTCCTGCGCACAAAATTCGCTATTATTCACATTGTCATCTTTTATCGAAGACGAAGTACTGCGACTCTCATTCCGAGTTTAACTATCGTGACTTAAGTTTAAAAGAAATTGATTTGTTTTTTCAATTTCTTAGATTGGCCTTTAAATAAAATCTTGCCATTTCATTATCTTTTATTTGTACCGTTCTGTAACCGAATGTTGGAAGAAGTGTAAGGATACTGGGAAGTAGATGAGCCAGATAAGGAGAAGAATTTTGTTTAGTTGCTAAAGAGGAGGAATTAAAGGGAAAAAGATAAAAAAAGGGGAAAGGGAGAAACGTAGAAAGAGAAAGGGGGGAGGGGGGATTTAGATATGTTAATTAAATTTAATTATAAAAAAAACGGTTTAAAAATATCTCTTCACCCCTCCCAAAAACCCCAACCCCCACCCCACCAACAAACCCACCCAAACCCCTACTTATTCCCACCCCGCGCGCCCGCGCGCGCCCCCCGCGGCGAAACAACCGCCCGCGCGCGCCCCGAACCGCAACACACGCGCCACAACACCCCCCCCCCCAAAAACGCGGGACGCCCCCCACCACCACCCCCGGCGGAAAAACAACAAACACCAAACACCCCCCCCCACACAAAAAACCCACCCAACCGGCAACCCGCCGCGCGCCCCCCGGACAAAGCCGGCCGCGAACGGCGCGCCGCGCGCGCCGGCGACGGGCGCGCACCCGCGCCCGCGAACGGCCCGTAAGGCGCCCGCGCCCGCCGCCCGGCGGAGCGCCGGGCGGCGCCCGCGGACGCAGCCGGGAAACGAGAATAAGGGGGTACGTGTATCGTACAGTATTATCTTTTGATATTTTATTCATTTTTTACCGGAAATAGTTGCGTTTTAAATATGAAAAAACTGCGATTTCTCTCTCTCCCCCTTTCATTCCCTTTCACCCCCTCCCTCCCTCCCCTTCTCCTTCTCTCACCCTCTCTCTCTCTCTCTCTCTCTGGGAAAGTGCTATGTAAAAAATAACTGCGTTCTCTCTTGTCCTAATATTGCTGAAATATTTGTTCTGATAAGGCTGAAGAATCAATTGAGCGTCAATAATAGCCTCAAAAAAAGTTATAAAATAAGATAAAATCATGATAAGATTATATGTACATATGTTCCCGCGCAAAGAATAAATAAATATAAAAAAAAATTTGGTACTCTAAATGCAAAGAAAGGGGGAGGGTCGATAAGGCCGGTTTTCTAAATTGTATTTGGGTGAAAAAATTCGAAAAAATTCCTGTAGTATCTACTGAAAAAACTGAGTCGATTCCACCCTAAACGGACCACCCCCAACCCCCCTAGTTTCTCCCAACCATCCCTCAAAATAATGAAAATTACTTGGTAACAGCATTTTCGAAAAGATTCGTCACTGGCAAACTAATATTTGATATTTTTACTCTTGTTAATCATTTTTTACCTTTTTATTCTCCCTTGAGGAGGGTGGAGGGGGTTTTAGTATTTATTCATGTGTAAGGGTATATAAATACAAAAAATCAAAGCTTGATCGCCAGACTTGACCAGGGTATCTTAGGGTTTCCGGGTCCGCTGATTCCGAATTCGAGGTCCGTTAACCTCTATCACATCAGGTTCAATGTCATTTGAAGGTCTAATTGAAAAAAAGCCGGTAAAAAATCTATAAAAAATGATTACTAAGTTTTTGGGGCTTCTGAATCTGAATTTGAAATTTGTTTAACCATTCTCTGCCAATTTAGTGTCATTTCAAGCTTAACTCAGTATCGTTGTAAAGTTAAGATGTTAAAAGTGCTCAAAAAGCGGTCCAAATTCATTGAACAGCACTTTTCCTTTATTAAAACGTTGAGGATAATTGTGAAAAATGGGTGTAATCCTTTAAGGATGCAATCGATTTGATACCTTCAGTACATTTCTTACGTCCTTACAGTTTTATCGTGATTCTTGACCAACGTAACTAATCATAAACATCATGCCAGATGTGGTGTTATGCTAGTATGATGTGAAAGTTACCGCAGGTGTAATAATCTACACTCTGCGTTACCCAGGAACAACGACGTGGACGTGGTAGATGATTGCTCCCTTCAAGGTGCTTGTTTAACGTGAGTCCCCTTGCCTCTCACTGAGGTGCATGTTGAACCTTTTTATTTCATTTGTCACTCTCCTTCTACCTCTTCTTCTTCTTCTTATTCTACATCCTCTTCATCAGAAACTTCAAAGTCAGCCACGTCAACTTAAAAATCGGGATAGCTATCACTATTGTATTGGTGAAAATTATCCAAATGTCTGAAATATCCTAAATACCAGAGAACAGACGCTATATGAGCACAACAACCAACTACTCTAGCTCCATTTTTGCACTGGCAGTATCAATCTTTAATTGGATCGAAGCTCTTTGTTTCATATTGAATCCAAAGTTGGTATTGTTTTGAGGTTATGTGCCCGGACTGCATAAGAATCCTTAAAATATCTTCCCGTTCTCTATGGACCTGAAGCATGTAATTTTCATCCTCGTCAATATGTTCTCTGGTATAGAATGCCGCTTGCTTGAGCTGATATACCCCAATCGTTATTCTTTGGAGGTCATTAATCGTCAAACGTGGAAAATCAACAAGTGAAGTTGTTTCTATGTTCTCCCAAATTACCCTTTTTTTAGCCCAACCATTGTTATCAACCATTTTTTGTACATTATTTCCTTTTTTACTCAAAGCAAGCATTCTTTCAGCAATGATGGCATCATCATGACATGTCGCCGAAACTCTTGGTGGTCTGTAAGCATTGCAGATGGCTGCAACGATTCTTACATAATCTCCAATAAAAGGTATTTGAGAGTTAGGTATGACTTGAGAAAGCATTTTCCATTGTTTTACCAGACCGTTCACCGATTCAACAACTCATTTTATCTTCGTGACTAATCGAGATTCATTTGCACTCTCGGTGTCATGTTGAGATCCACTTTCTAAGAACTGGGGCATCACAGGTATTAGTCCATATTCTTCTAATGTTGTTATAGAATCTCGAAATCCTCTATCAACGACTAATACGTCGTCAGGCATTACCCATTCCAAAAGGGGGCTCTCTGCCGTATCAAGCTATTCAGAATACTGGCATCATTATTTTCCCACAGCAAAATAAGGCCCGAATATTTCTAAAATATAGCCAGTTGTGCTTACTAATATCATAGGCTTTAGAGGCCCCTTATGAACAGAGTAACTCCGACGTTGAAACATGTAGTTACTGCTTTTTTCAATGTATATATATGTACCATCAGCAACAATGATGGCTACATCTTCACCATTTGCAAATAAGGCTTTAGCTAAGTCTCTTGTATGATGATTTACAAAGTATTCCCTGTTAATGTGATCTAAGCCAAGATGAAACGGGACAAACTCGTCCATGAGAGCTTTTCTCGCAGTTTCAATAGCTTTACCTATATACCTTCGTGGCATCTGGAAAAATGTAGAAAGTATAGAGTGTGAAAGACCAGTTCTGAGTTCATTAACATTATTGCAAGACAAGTTTGTGAACTTCTATTAGCTGTATTTCGAATGAACCCTTTCACATACTCGAAGAGATTATCGAAGTTTGATGCAGTTATACCTGTAAGTCTTACGTAGTCAGAATCGCTCATAGCACCAGGAATGTCAAAGTTTATTGATCTTTTTCTAGCAAAACACCTAAGGTCATTAAGCAAAGCACTGACCTCTGAATTAGTCAAGGTTGTCGTATTTGAAACTGTTGGGACTCGAGATTCTTCATCTTCTTTAATGACCTTACCTTTTAAATGTCTTTTACACAATAGAGATTTTCCCTGAATAATTATGCCACGGTTGATGAATATACTCAACCTTGCTTCGAGTGGTACAACGCAAAGCTTGCTTGTGGAATGACAAATGAGGCAACGACTCTTAGCTTTACTCGTTCTTTTGAAAGGCAATGTGATCAACATCTATTTTTTCACTTGTATCATTTGATTCAACATTGGCCAAGTTTCCCACCAATGTTGAACTACGGTCACTTGATGACGACGCCTGCAGGTCCGCTTTCTCACCTTGACCAGCCGCCGATTCTAGGGTTCCGAATCCCTGTCTCGTAAATCCACTGCGCGTGGTTGTCATGACGGCATGATCGCCGTAACCCAGGGACTCTGCCGGATAGTGGGACAACTCCGTTGCCCACCGTCACCACGTGGAAGTGCCCTGGTTGCAACCACACGTCAAACAGCCCATTGATTTGAGATCAACAATCCCAAAAACTTAGTAATCATTTTTTATAGATTTTTTATCGGCTTTTTTTCAATTAGACTTTCAAATGACCTTGAACCTGATGTGATAGAGGTTAACGGACCTCGAATTCGGAATCAGCGGACCCGGAAACCCTAAGATACCCTGGTCAAGTCTGGCGATCAAGCTTTGATTTTTTGTATTTATATACCCCTTACACATGAATAAATACTAAAACCACCCCCTCCACCCTCCTCAAGGGAGAGTAAAAAGGTGAAAGTAAAAAATGATTAACAAGAGTAAAGATATCAAATATTAGTTTGCCAGTGACGAATCTTTTCGAAAATGCTGTTACCAAGTAATGGTATTTTCATTATTTTGAGGGATGGTTGGGGGAAACTAGGGGGATTGGGGTGGTCCGTTTAGGGTGGAATCGATTCAGTTTTTTCAGTAGATACTACAGGAATTTTTTCGAATTTTTTCATCCAAATACAATTTAGGTCGAAAACCGGCCTTATCGACCCTCCCCCTTTTACTCGAGTTTAAAAACTATATATAATTTGTGTAGAGAATAACTATTATACAATATTAAATTCTTGAATGTCGCCAGTAGATAAAATAAAATAACGTAATTTAGATCGACCATACTGGCAATTTATTGGTTGATAAAGAATCACAACATTTCGACCATGGGTTTTGGTCCTTTTCAAGTGAACTACAATAGTTAACAATATTATAAACAATAAAAAGTGAATAAAAAAGAGAAAAGAAAGAAAAAATTATTATGTACGTACAAAATCTTAGTTAACCAATAAGTAATGAGAAAAGAGAAATCACATGTCAAGATCGTCAAGTCAGCCTACCGCTCACAAACAAGGAGAGAGACTAAACAGCCTTTATTAGTTTATCATAAATACTGTTCAGGCTCTCAGTGTCCTTCCGTAAGTTAATCGTGTTGTCAAACTTTTTTATAAAAAATATTTCAGCAATTTCTCTCTTTCTCACGTGTCTTTCGTTGTGTAAAATAGTCGGTATTGATCAATCGAAGTCATGATTGAATTCTAATTTATGTTTGCTGATCACAGATAGATTGCTTTCATGCAATTTTATATTGTTAAAATGTTTCTTGATACGAATGCCTAAACCAATAAATTGCCAGTGTGGTCGATCTAAATTACGTTATTTTATTTTAGCTATTATACAATTATTTTTGCAAATAATTGTTTTCGGAAGTCAGAAGAATATTTATTTTTTTTTTTAATGAATTTTTTTTTGAAAAAGATCAGAATAATGAAAGAATCCTTTAAAATTTTTCAAACAATTTTTTGGAAATCAAAAAAAAGAAATAATTTTCAAAGCACACAATACCGTTAATATTTTTTATTATGAAATATGAAGACCCTTAATATTAATCTTGTAATTTATGCACTTTATGAACGATTTCACTGATTTCAATGATCTTGACATATGTTGTTAAGCTCACTTTCCTGAATAAGTATCAAAATGTTTTAAGTTTCGCTCACTATTTATTAAAAAATTATTAACGAAAATAGTTTAATGAATATAATATGATTTTGCGACAGCATATTTAAGAAGTTATATTTCATGAAATATCTTTAATATATATAGCGAAGATCATCACTAAATGTAGAATAAATTTTGTTTTGTGTTGCAAAGTTGCATGCTGAAGACAGTGTGTCCTTCATCTTTTTAAATTAAAATTTGGTTTAAATCAAAATAGATTTGGATTAAATTATATCTGACCCCTCCAAAAGGAGAGCGGAACCCACTGTAGCCACGCATGTACTTTGCATGATAAAACGAAAAGTTTACATGGATTTGCAACTTTTCACGAAGCAAAGTTCTCAAACCAAATTTGTTACGATTTGATCGTTGCTACGATCATCAATATTTCAAACAATTTCATCGAAATTAATAAATCACGAGACACAAAATCAAAGAATAATGAAAGAAAAATTTATTTTAGTCTAATATTTATCACACGCACGCCTCCATTACGTGTTTATCAAAAATATTCTAAATTCCAAAATACTTTTATAATATATTTAATTAATGTGAATGATTCAAGGTTTTGCTGCACGTGCGTTAGTTCAATGTATGCTTATATGGACAAAACAATCTGTTTTTCACGAGATTCTATATCCCTCAGAATTGAATTAGATAGAAGCGATTAAAGTCGCGGAATCCGTAGATGAGTATACTATGAAGACATTTTTTTAGGCAAAGTAAGTTATATAAACATGGCGCATTGTGTCGCTTTCATTTCATTAATATATGTGTTTTTATTTATATTTATGGATATCTGGGACTGAGGAACGATGCCAAACACATATACTTATGAAAATAAATATATTTATGAAGTTTATATATATATATATATATATATATATATATATAGAGAGAGAGAGAGAGAGAGAGACTCTTTCCTTTCTAATCTAATTTATCCGTGACAATTAAAGCAATGATAATTAGCAACTTGGAATCAAACCATATGCATACTTATTCTTTTACATGATAAAGTCGTATATCAATCTTTATTGTCATTTTTTTAAATATTAAACAGATGTATGTACATCATGCTCAGACTGATATTTACCATATTTTCTATGGCTTTTCAAAATAACAAAAGATGTTTCGCTCGACAAAATTTTCTAGTCATCAGCTAGTATAACCATCAGCTACGAGCCCCTTATTATATTCTTGTATTAATTGTGCACACATATAAACATATATTATATATATTGTAGTCGGTGAAATGTGAATCTGTTAGATCGATCTTAGTCACGAGCTATTATCGCGCGGAATAAATGTTCATTACTTATCTAGAGACGAAATGCTAGCCTGTAGTTCGGTCTTACAATTAGCGGGCTACACCTGTCTCAAGATGAGACAAAGTGGCCTCGATTAAAACAAACGGCCGATACAATAATATTATATACACATATATATATATATATATATATATATAATACGAGGTGTGTTCAAAAAATAAGGTGACTTTGTAATTTTCTCAAAAAATATTTATTTATTCATCAATATTTATTTTGTCCCCTTCAAAGTAATCCCCCTCAGATATAATACATTTGTGCCAGCGCTTTTTCCAGTCTTCAAAGCACTTTTGAAATGCACTTTTTGGTATGTCCTTGAGTTCTTTCAGCGATGTCTTTATTTCCTCAATCGTGGCAAACCTCCGTCCTTTCATAGATCGTTTGAGTTTTGGGAACAGAAAGAAGTCGCAGGGGGCCAAGTCCGGTGAATATGGTGGTTGAAGCATGATTATAGTGTTGGTTTTGGCCAAATGCAAATTCTTTGATCCATTTTTTCGACAGCAACAGATCGCCGAACACGCAAAACAGTTCCAACCTTTATGTCTCTCACATACAAACAAAAAATGCTATATTGCTGAAACTGTGAACATATGTTCGGGACAAGTGTACCAACATAAGAAAAAAAAATTAAAAATCGAACGTACCTAACCCGCGAAATTTGAAAAGTCACCTTATTTTTTGAACACACCTCGTATATATATATATATATATATATATATATATATAAGTAGGGAGAATATACCGTTTCTAATTCGATTTTCCCATTGGTGCGAGAGAGAGCTCTGTAAGAGGGAGAGAGATAGAGAGGTATCTGAGGGGCGAGGAGACGGCTGCGCGGATGAAGATGGCAGGGGAGGTAGGGGCGAGGGGAGTCGCTCGCCCTCGGGTGGGTAAAGGGAAGGTCGTGACGCACGCGGCGGGATGGCGGAGGAAGGCGGACAGGGGAAGGGCTTCGGGCGAGAGCGAGAGGTACGGAGGCGCCGCGAGCGAGAGAGAGAGGGAGAGAGAGCGCGCCCGGAGCTTCCTTAGACGCGGCGCGCTGGAAGAGCGCGCCCGGAGCTTCCTTAGACGCGGCGCGCTGGAAGAGCGCGTCTGGAGCGTCCTTAGACGCGGCGCGCTAGAGGAGAGCGCGTCTGGAGCGTCCTTAGACGCGGCGCGCTAGAGGAGAGCGATAAGCGGCGTTCATGTCGATTCTGTCACCTTGGATACCCGTGATGTATTGGGAGAGCACGTTGCGCGTAGAGGTCGTCGTTTACTTTTCGGATAAGAGTTTATCGTTCAAATTTTAACCTAAATACGCACGCCGTTTATAAATAGGAGTACGATTCATCGGGAGAACATGCCGCGGATGGAGGCGTCTCCTGTCGACGGAGGCGTCGCCGTTTTTTTCCTCTCGGACCGCGCTAAGACGAGAGCGTGATGATAGCAAGTTTCGCGGCGACGCTTCCATTGACTTTTGTTTTTTTTATCTCGGACGCGCCGCGCTAAGCCGAGAGCGAGATTCGCGGCGACGCTGAGGCGTCCCTGGTTACGGCGTCGTCGTCGCTTGGCGCGCGAGGTGTCCCTGGTTACGGCGTTTCGGACGACGAGCGGCGGCGGGCGTTGTGTTCTTTCCCGCCGGTTCGGTTCATGCGGCGCAGGGGGAGAGGAAGGGATGGAAGCGGACAACGATACGGGAGAGAGAGACGACGAATTTCGATTAAAGCGTTCTCTTTTTTCGCTCTTGAACGACGAGCGGCGTAGCGTTCTTTCTCGTCGCGCGGATCGAGCGGCGGGCGGCGGGCGGCGGTGTAGCGTTCGCGCTGATTTCTCTCGCTCCCCCCGAGAGGACCGTTGAGTTACAGAGAAGGCGACGTAGCGTAACGTTCGTTTCTTTCGCGCTAGCGCGAGAGAGGAGATGGAAATGAAACGATAATACGAGGGAGAGAGAGAGAGAGAGACGGTGAATCTCGATTAAAGCGTTCTTTCTTTATTAGAGTTTATATATATCGTTGTAAAAAAAATATAATAATTCCATATGATAGAGAAAGAGAGACGACGACGAATCTCGAGTAAAGTGTTCTCTTTTTTTTATTTTTTTATCGGAGTTTATATCGTTACAGAACATATATATAATTATGTATAATTATGTATAATTAAAAATTTTAGTCTCCCGAGGAGTCTTTACGTGTAACCGCGATCTCAATTGTTCTTCTTCTTCTCGTTATGTCTAATCGCACCAGTTCTGATACGAGCTAAGATTATTCGTATCATTCGTTCCTCCTCCTCCTGTCGTTGTTCACCGACGTTGTAATACCACCTTTCCCAATTTGTAGCGTAACCTCGCGTACGTATCAGTGCGACTTCCGCGTTGTAGCAGCTTCCTCCAAGGTCCCATATATCTTTTTTAAGACTGCGGGTAAAGTATTGATATCCGAATCGTCCAAAACAATACGGTTCTTTAAAAAGCTGGATCGCTAATTCGCATAGAGTGTTTATCGGTTGAGGACGCTCTTTTCCATACCATTCGATTCGTCGTCCAATCTATCCACGGTTCGCCGTCGCTGTCGATGTCCGCGTCTAAACACTCCATATGAGTATCCGCATCTATCCACGGTTCGTTGTCCGCTTCTAAATACTTCATACGAGTATCTGCACTTTTAGTCACCGAATGATATCGCGTGTGTAATCTACCTTTTTTATAATAATGCGCTACTTTACCTTCCTGTATATTTTCTCGCTTGTATACGGATTCGTCGTCGTTGGTGCGAAGTCGCGATTCGTCGCTCTCGTTTCGAGTATTCGTTCGATCGTTAGACGGTCCTGGTATCGGCGATGCGGGTAATATTTCGTCGCATTGTAAATTTTGGCGTTTCTTCCGCACCGTTTGATTCGTCGCAATTTATCCACGGTCGCTGTCGCAGCCGAAGTTCGCGTCTAGGCGCTCCATATGAGTATCTATAATTTTTTTTTTAAAAACTAATGAATGACGTTGCGCGCGTAATTTACTTTTTTTATTACAATAATGTGCTACTTTATCTGCGTGAGTTTCACGATCGGCGTTTAAATCTTTATATGCATTTTCCGTCGAATTCGCACGGCATCCACGTGCCGTCCTCGTATTCCGGTAGGTACGGAATTTCCGAATTTTTCACAACATTTTCGAATTTTTTCCGGCTTATATATCCGCGATCTATCATCAGCATGAAGTTGTAATTCGCCGCTCTCGCGTGCGCGCTTACGCTCGTTTCGATTATCCGTTCGGTCGCTATGTTGCGACGGTCCTGATATTGGCGATGCAGGTAATACTTCGTCACACTGCAAATTTTCTTGGGTATTATCAATCTCTCGAGAGGACGACATGCTTTTTCCGCGGAACAACTCTGCATTAATTTCTTACCTATCGAATTTTTATTTAAATCGACTAATGGAAATTTCGTCGTATGCGTAAATACTATCGATTCCTCGAGAGGACGACCCTCGAGAGGACAATCGTCGTTCTCGGAATCCGTCTCGGAGGTAGTTGACATGCCTTTAATAGCGGTAATGGCACATTTCGTTATTCGCGTGTTACTAATTAGAAATTATTATCGTCAAGCTTTATATATAGTCTATTTTAGTAATATCGCATCGTATCGCGTACGCATCTCACATCCTGGATTTTTTTCCTCGGGATCATCTCGCATTCTGATTTTTTTCCTCGAGCGCGATAACGAGTGAATCCCGGACGAATGCGGTATCGTCGTCAGATCAGCCGTTTTCCTCTGGCTGGATGCGTAGTGCCGATTCTTTTTTCCCCGTTTTTTTTTGCGGTTTCGCGTGTCATCTTTTTATCGTTCGAACGAACCGTATAAAACAAGGGGAAAAAAAAACGCGACGATATTTTTCGGAGAGGACACAATCATGCGCGAGGAGGAACGTCGAGTGCTCGAGAGCGCGAGCGAAGTCGCCACCATGGAGGATTATCGCGCGTGGATGAGACGATGCGACGAGTGTCTCGCGACATTGCGCGAGAGATGCCAAGATGCGCGCCGGCGAGTTTCGGCAGGGGCGATTTTTTCTCTGGTTGCTCGAATTTTACGAGTGACCGGTACGAGGAATCATTTGCGAAGACGTTTCGAGCGCGAGGGCGCGGGTGTGAGCGGCGATGGCGAAGTCGAGTCGCGCGCAGGATTCGCGTGGACTGAAGTCGATACGGCTTTCAGGAGGCGCGTGTTGACCGGCGCGGTGATTAATCTGGATTATATCGGACCTCTACGATTTCTCGAGGACGCTAGAGATACCGTGCTTCGTCGCGTGCGAGACGTTATGGGCCGATATCATAGCGTTAAAGTGAATACGATTTTCAGTGGAGAATTCGTATCGGGTGACAAGATCGCCGTTAAGAGTATCAACACGAGAAATCATTCGCTTTTTCCCGCGACGGATTTGCGCGAATGGTACGACAATCGCGTCATCGACGATATCGTGATGTCTTTGGAGGAATTTCAAGAACGAGACAGCGGATGGGCCCTGTCGCGCATACTCGATTTAACGGTGAACGTGAATAGATATAATCCTATGCGCGCGGGTTGTTACGCGCGAGTTCCGCGGGAGATTCAGATGAAGAGAGCGGTGGTTAACGTACGATCTAACGACGGGGCGTGTTTCACGTGGTCGGTGACCGCCGCTTTGTATCCCGTTAATCGAAACAGCGAGAGAAGTTCGAGATATCCGCATTATTCTACGGTGTTGAAACTGGAAGGTTGCGAGTTACCTATGACTTTAAATGGAATCGGACGATTCGAGCAATTGAACGAGATATCGGTGAACGTGTATACCATCGGGGAGAGAAGACGCGGGAAGAACGGCGACGGCAGAATTCGCGCCGTTCCTCTTCGTTTGACGAATCGAAAGAGGGAGAGACACGTTAATCTGTTGTACTTGAGCGATACGACGCGCGAAGACAACGAGATCGGACATTTCACTAGCGTTAAGAAACTCTCCCGTTTAGTCGGCGCGCAAGTGAGCAGACGACGAAACAAGACTTACGTGTGCAATAGATGAGTTTTTTCTATTGTAAGAAAAATGATTCGGTAATGAAACATCGATTTAATATTTCATTTTATTTTTTTTCTTTCGTAGATGCATGCATTATTTTTACACGAATGAGAAGTTGATCGCTCATAGCGCGGACTGCGAGAAGCTGAATGATTGCGCGATCGTTCTTCCCAGCGAGGACGATAAATGACTGATGTTTGAATTTTTCGAGAAAGGAACGAATTTCATTCGTGGTGTATGCTGATTTGGAATGCGTGCTGGAGAAGAAAGATGGAGACGAGAAAAGGACCGCTAACACGGCTATCATTCAACATCATAAGGTTCATAGCGTGGGTTATTACACGCGCTGTTCCTTCGACGATGCCGCGTCAGCGTACAGATCTTATCGCGGCGAGAGATGCGTCGTGGTTCGTGCCGCCGGAGTTGCACGAATTGGCGCAGCGCGCGAAGATCGTTCTCGATGTCGCGATACCGATAGCGGATCTTACGCCCGAGGAATGCGAGAGATTCGCGAGCGCGACGCGCTGTCACGTGTGCGACGGTCCGTTCGAGGCGGGGGATATTCGCGTGCGCGATCATTGTCATTTGACCGGTTGTTTCAGGGGTCCGGCGCATTCTAATTGTAATTTGAATTACAAGGATTCTCACGTCATACCTGTGTTCTTTCATAATCTGTCGGATTACGACGCGCATTTTATTATCAAGGATGTGACTAATGCTTATCCCGGCAGCGTCGAGTTACTGCCGATAACGAAGGAATCGTATATAGCTTTCGCGAAGAACGTTCAGGATACCGCATCAACGATCTATAAACGAAGCGACGGAAGCTCCGCGCGTTACAGATGCGTTAAATTGCGATTTGTGGATTCGTTCAAATTTTTAGGCGCCAGTCTCGAAAAATTAGCGTCGTATCTCGACGAGAGTAAGTTGACGATCGCGCGAGGCGAATTTCGTCATCTCGTTGACGACGACTTTAAACTTCTCACGCGCAAAGGTGTGTTTCCGTACGAGTATATCGATAGCGTCGAGAAATTGCGGGAGACGCGTCTTCCGCCGCGCGATTCCTTCTACAGCTCGCTGACGGACGATGTAGTATCCGAGAGCGATTACGCCCACGCGACTCGCGTTTGGGAGCGATTTCGTATCGAAACGTTGGGCGATTACAGCGATCTCTATCTAAAGACCGATGTTCTTTTACTCGCGGACGTATTCGAGAATTTTCGCACCACCTGTCTGGAGAGTTACGGTTTAGATCCCGCGTATTATTTCACGTTGCCGGGATACACGTGGGACGCGATGCTGAAATATAGCGGAATCCGTTTCGAGTTGCTCACCGATATCGACATGATAATGTTCGTGGAGCGCGGAATACGCGGCGGTCTCAGTCAGTGTTCGAGTAGACACGAGCGCGCAAACAATAAATACATGAGGGCATTCGATTCGTCGCAACCGTCGATCTATCTGATGTATTTAGATATTAATAATTTATACGGTTGGGCGATGTGTCAATCGTTACCTTATAAGCAATTCGAGTGGGTTGGAGATCTCGAAAGTCTCGATGTGAATTGTATAGCGGAGGATTCGCCGGTCGGTTATATTCTGGAGGTCGATCTAGATTATCCGATCGATGCGCACGACACCCACGCCGATTTGCCGTTTTGTCCAACGCGCGACACGCCGCCCGGAAAGCGGCAGAGCAAGCTCTTAGCTACGCTATACGATAAGCGCAGATACGCATTATCGCAATTTACAGCAGTGTATTCGTCACGGTCTGCGTTTGACGAAGATTCATCGAGCGTTGTGTTTTTTACAGTCACCGTGGTTACGCGGATACGTAGAATTTAATACGCGTTTACGTACTAATGCGAGTAATGATTTTGAAAAAAATTTATACAAGCTGATGAACAATGCCGTCTTTGGTAAAACTATGGAGAACGTGCGTAATCGCGTGGATGTTAGACTCGTGACTAAATGGGATGGGTGATATGGAGCCGAAGCTTTGATCTCTAAACCGAATTTTCACAGTAGAAGCGTATTCTCCGAGACTCTCATGGCTGTGGAATTGCGTAAATTGGAAGCCAAAATTAACAAACTGATTTACGTCGGCATGTAGATCCTCGATATATCTAAGATTCGCTTATACGCTTTTCACTATGAATACATGTTGCCGCTCTACGGCGATAAGTGTAGAATATTATATACCGATACGGACAGTTTCGTGTATAGTGTCGAATGCGAAGACGCGTACGAACGAATGAAACGCGACATCGATAGATTCGACACGAGCGATTACGCCAACGACAATCCTTATGGTATGCCGCGCGCGAATAAGAAGGTTCTCGGTTTGATGAAAGATGAGAATAACGGCGCTCTCATGTTAGAATTCGTAGGACTCAGAGCGAAAATGTATGCGTTGCGAGTCGAGGGTAAGAGCGATATTAAAAAGAGTAAAGGAGTGAAGAAAGGCGTCGTAGCGAAAACTTTAACATTCGACGATTATACGCGTTGTTTGAGACGCGAGATCGAAATGACTTGCGAACAATCGTGTCTAAGATCGAAATTACACGAGATGTATACTGTCCGCGAGACGAAAATTGCACTCAGCCCGTATGACGATAAACGTTACGTTATACCTGATTCAGTCGACACTCTACCGTGGGGACATTATAAGATACCTCTGTAAGAAAAAAAGAGATGATGCGAATCGACAGTTTGTAAATATATATAATACAATTTATTATTTTCTTTTTCCTTTTATTTTACTGTTCGAATATAAAATATATTTATTATAATGCGTTACAATATATTGGTCTTTTTTATCCAAGAATTATGCGATTTGTCCATTCCCAACCATTTTACGAACGCCATATTACCCTTCTGACGTAATACTCTCTCGACGAGATACACATCGGGATCGGAGACTCGCTGCAATTCGTACTCGTAGAATCCTCCGGCTATCGGTTCGCCGCGCGAATCCGTTAGCGCGTACGTCACGGGATTCGTTCTGTGAACCTCGGCCACGCGAAAGATCTCCGTGGTCCAGTTCGGCATGTATCCCTTCTCGAAAAGCGTCTTGTATTTGCTCACGCGCACGGGATCGTTCGGTCGAAATTTTCCCGGAGCGGCGATCTTCAGGCGGCTGTACACCGTCGATAGGAGTTTCGACGCTCGAGCGGGCGTCACGTCGATTGCATCCCAATAGTCCGATGTTTACGAGCGTTATACTCGGATATTAGACGCGATAGCGCGTCAAGCCACTTGTACGTTCCGTTCAATGTGAAATACTTCCACATAGAATTTTTGAGCGTACGATTGAAACGTTCGACGATCGAGGCTTTCAGCACCGAATATGTCGAGTAGTGATTGATGTTTTTCCACGAATCCGCGCATCTCAGCGTTGTAGAACTCCTTTCCTTTGTCAGTTTGCAGGTTTTTTGGAAAGCGCTTGGAAGCGTGCGTTACGCTCGGAGCTCGAGTAACTTCAACGCTTTTTTT
>JAPIVC010000470.1:0-73806 GCA_030586385.1 Camponotus fellah
TTAACAATCTTAAGCACACAAGCGCTGATATTGTTTCGCAATCTTTAACGGTAACATCACGACCTTTCGCTCTCAGCAAAACAAGTTTGACTCAAACGAGATAATACGAAACGAACTTTAACGGACATAAAATTTGAACGGAGACTTCGCGATTTATACAATTCTTGCAGAGCAGATTTCGCGTATACGGTACCTCTTGCTCGCAAAGAACGATTTCGCGCAAATCCCGCCGTTATCTACGCGATACGGAAATGTCTAAATTTCGCTATTATACAAGATATATAATTCGACATTCCACATAATGATACGACATAATACGGAACGAAATATACGGTACGGTATGATACGGTACGATAGTGACGATACGATAATTTTTGACTGCCGGTGACGAACCCCCTGAGAGGGACAAATCCGCGATTCCCGGGGCTAGTTGGCATCTCGATAACGGAACGATCCGCTAACGGAAAACAAGGCAAGCACGAAGGCTTCCTACGGTAATCCGGTATCTAAGTTACGTTACGATATGGTAAAATGCGACACTAGCTGTATCCGGGAATACAATTAAAGCTATCTGAGTGTCGGCTTACAATACACTGCGGTGCTCGGGTCCAGATGAATCGTCTCTCGGCACGTGTCACCTCTAACACAGTTCACCGAACAGATTCTCGGAATAATGATCCGGGAGGTCCTCGAATGCCGCGCCGATCTTCCGCGCACTTCGATTTTCGACAGGAAGGGGATCCATATTTTCCGCCCCTTTAAATCTCATTCTGCTGAATGGTGTGTAGCCTTTTTGCAAGGATGTAGGTTCGACTTAGACGATTTTTCAGGACGGTATCTCTTTTCCGGTAACTCGGGCAGGCTGGCCAAGCCGTATCCTCGCCGGATGCGTCTTCTTTCCTCAGTCGGCCGCCTGAGAGAGTATACGCCGCTTCTTCGTCCAGATTTTCCATATCGTCGTTTCTCTAAAAGCAATGCAGAGATTAATACAATTTCATGTACGGTAGGCGGCGGAGCGGGATCTCGATACATGACCTGGTGTTGTGGGGGCATTGGTCAGCTATTCTCTTCTCTCTCCCTCTCGGTATCCGTCTTCGGTACATCTTGCCGTACATTATTTCTCTATCCGTTCGCTCAGAATGTCGCACTCTCTACGCTCAGAATAAGCCTCTAACATGAAATTCGATATAAGATATTTTGTGGAATCGGAAAAGGGATCCCCCTCAAGTGTAAGGGGAACCCCTTTTGACGACTCTTCGCACGCCTTCTCCCCCCCCGGCGGGGTCACTGTGACGGAGCTCAAAAGCGTCACGTCACAATTCATATATCGATTTAATTCATTGTGGGTCTATGATGGATATACTAAAATTATTCTTGTTCATTCAAGCAGCATGAGCTATCGAGAGGATGTCAACTAATGGATTTATGAAAAATATCATATATAATCATATGGAAAGAGGTGATCCAGCTATAGAACGTTGTGGTATCGTTTGAGATTCCTTGGGTGAGTTCATTAGTTATTTCTACGGATTTTTATCGATTATATTTAAGTAGAAAACTTATTAAGCGTTTGTTTTCCCTTTTATATAGAGTTTCGTTTTTGTCAAGATTATTATATATGTACATGTATATACAGATAGGGACTTCGATATGAATTTATTTCTTATTAACGACCCTTTTTGCAAGGACGTTAATTTGTTACTGCTGTTAAACCTGTAGTATTAATATATAGAATTTCGTCCTTTCTTAAGTATCTTATTGCCGCAAAATTTTGTTACTAAAATTTTGTTACTAAACTTTTGTTACTAAATTTTTAGTTACTAAAATTTTGACTTTCTGATTACGTTTTTGCAAAGAGAAACCTGAGAGCGGCCATCCCGCTTCAGCAGACGCATGTCCTCATGCACCCCATGAGAAAGTGGACATAAACTACATAGTTACGCTCGATAATAAACGTAGTAAATAGTTCATGTCCGTGATATGGTTCTTCTCCGGATTATTCAGATATTCTATTATCTGAATTAAAAATGAGACTCTAACGAGATGAGTCAGACAAGGATCAATAATCGATCGTCCTAACTTTGTCTTACTAATGATAAGTATAACTTACGTGCGGTAGACATGAGCTAGCAATTTTATTACAAAATTTACAATCGCTTATCATCTATCGTGCTTTTAACGTGTTGCGCTTCGCGTAATTAATAGTTTTATTAATTTATAATAATAATAAATAATTAATAAATATAAACTCTATATTATGTGTAAATTTATATTTATTGTAGGATATTATTGTAGGATACATTTTATGATATAAACATAGTTTATATTATATTTTATAAATTATAATGTATTTGTATCCCGCCTCCCCCACTTCTTCCTGCACCTCTTCCTCCTCCTCTTCCACGACCTATGCCTCTGCCTCTTCCTCGTCCCCTTCCTCGACCTCTGCCCCGACGACTACCTCGCATCCCAGCGTTAATTGCCGCTTGAATTATATGATTCAAAGATTCCGTCTGTAACAGAAAATAAATATACATAAAAATAACATACTTTCGCAAAACATGTATTACGTAAAAGCAAAACATTCCTCAAATATTTATAAATATAAATATCAATCAACAAATATAAATATCGACCGTTATCACATGCGTAAAGCGGCCGTCGAATTAATGAGTAAAATAAACTTAAAATTTAATTTAATATAATTAAATAAATAAACGTAAAATTTATTAATTTTTATACTTACTGTTAATACAATCGGTTACCATCGGGGCCGCGGCCGCTGTCGTCGAGACCATCAAGGCCGCCAAAACCGCCGAGATCGTTTCCGTCGCAGCCGTCGCGGTCGTCATCGTCGTTGCGGCCGTCGTCGTCGCGGCCGTCGTCGTCGTCGCGACCGTCGTCGTCGCGACCGTCGTGGCCGTCGTCGCCTTCGTCGTCGACGGCGTCGCCGTCGTGCCCATTATGATGCGATCCTCCATCCTATGATAATTTACAAATAAATATGTATAATTACAACATAATTAATAAAGAATATATATTTATAAGAATATATATTTATATGTTTACTCACTGCTCTAGCTCGACTTGCGTCTACACGTCGCACCATGTACTATGCAATAATTCCAGAAATGGAACTCGGCAGCATACGCACACAAATGCGAACGCACACGTGTGCTGCGTAATATGTTCTGTAGAGTGTACTGCGCAACATACGTACGCGTTCGCCGCAAACAGCTTTCCGCATAAAATATTTTATTTTTAAAATTTTAAATTATTATAGTTTTGTTATTGTGCATAAAATAATTTTAACATGTGTGTGTGTGTGTGTGTGTGTGTGTGTGTGTGGGTGGGTGTGTGTGTGTGTGTGTGTGTATGTGTATATATATACAAATATGTTAAAATTATTTTATATCACACGTGCGTCCAAAGTAGCACTTTCCGCACGATTTTTCCGTGCGAGAAGTAGCAAATTGCCACACGATCACATTATTTCACTGTTGGCGAGTTATTTCTCACATACGTTAATAGATGGCGGGAAATAATGACATTATTCAGTTTCCCAGTGAAATAAGTGATTGCGTATAATTTGCTTCTCGTACGGAAAAGTGCGACAAGTGCTACTGGACGCACTTATAATATAAAATATCGTGTGATATATGTAAGGAATGGTAAATTGCACACGAACGCTACGTTAACGCACTCGCCTTCGGCTCGTGCGTTACTTCACGCTCGTGCGCAATTGCCAACTTTCCGCACTTGTATCACAATGTACTATTATGCATTATAATAAAACCATAATAATTTAAAATTAAAATATTTTATGCGGAAAGTTATCTTGATGAAAATAATATATATATATATATATAATATATATACACATATATACACATATATATTTAAGTATATTTAATATACTTAATAGTATATTTAAAGTATATTAGTTTTACTGTATAATTAAGTTTTTTATTACATGTGTGTGTGGGGGGGGGTGTAGAAATGTAATCAGAAACTTCATTACACAGTGAAACTAATATATTTTAAGTATATTTTAATATGCAAAGAAGAGCAATTATACTTATTTATTTTGCGTGAGTCTGGCAACGAATGAAACAGCTTGCAGCTCATATCGTTTGTATGACGATTATAAAATGTTATATATATTAGTATATATTAGAGAATATGAAATATATATTTCACTTTTTGATTTTTTTTAATGACATTCGACATTTATCGTTTATTACATTACAGACATGCAGTTTCCTTAATTTTTACTGATTTTCTATTTTTTTTTTATTTTTAAACAAAAATTATATATTAATATTATATTCATATTATTATAATATTAATTATTTCACTGTGAGGTACAGAAATATGTGTATTATATGTGTCGCATGTATATTGAAAATACTAATATGTATTATGTAGATATATATAATGCAGACTTATGCATAAAGAAAAAATTCGTGTTAATTTAATATGTATCAATGAAGATAAAATAATTATTATATAGGAATATGGGTAGATTAGGTTGTAAATAAATAATACCAATATCTAGTTTTGCCAATAACTATGTATACATTACTATTATACACTTGTATACATTTTACATCAAAAATCAAAAACAAATAAAGTGGAATATATAGCTTTTATTCGCGAAACCAGATAGTAGCTTCATTTCAAATAATATACATAACTTTTTTATTCAGATAATTGCAAAAAAGTATTAATTATATTACATAAAATTAATTGCATTATATATTACATTACATAAAATTAATTATATTACACAAAAATATTAATTTTTAATTGCAACATATAATATATTATAACATATTATAACATATAGTATAACATATATATATTATTACATATTATAACATTTATTACAATATATAATATATTATAATGCAATTATAATATATTATATATCACATGTAATAATATTAGTATGTGACATTCTTTGCAATGTTATTTTTAATTCGAGATCTTTAATGTCTTGCATGCTGTCTTATATTCATATTAATTTTTTTCATTTAATAATAATAATTAATTTTTTCATTTAATAATAATAATGTCAGGTAATAATGATAATTTTCTCAATATTTCTTATTACATTTAACATAGATCGTGTGCAAACAAAAAGTTCTAGAGATAAAAACTTATTTCTCGTTGACATTAGTAAGTATGACGTAAAGATCACAATCACAATTGAAAAAATTGTATAAATGAAAAACTAGCAAAT
Organism: Camponotus fellah; assembly: GCA_030586385.1. NCBI lineage: Eukaryota > Metazoa > Arthropoda > Insecta > Hymenoptera > Formicidae > Camponotus > Camponotus fellah. Next base: position 5,246 of record JAPIVC010000470.1, read on the forward strand.
CTTCATGGGGAAATCTATGTGTCGATTTCCTTGAAGTGTATTGACGTCTTTTTTCTTTGTAATTTTTATTGACGTCCTTTTTGTGATTTGTTATAAAACACTGTTATGTGTATGTGTGTTATATATTTGCATGGTATTCGTTTACATCTTTTACTTTAAATATTTAATATTGATTATCATGTGCCAACGAGTCATAAGATAAATAAAATGCATTTGATTAAAATTTTTGTATTATTCGCATCTTACGATTATTGATAATAAGAAATAATTAAATATGATTTCCCAATTCCATGGCATACTTGCTAACTTTTAACTTTATAATTTGTTTTTCTTTCTTCCGTGTGAGATTTGCTAGTTTGACATTTATGCAATAATTTCAATTGTAATTGCGATCTTCCATGACATTGGGAAATGCATATTTCTTTTTCTTATTAAAAGTAATAAATTTATTTGGTTCAAAATTTATTTGTACAATGATCGATTTCTAAGACACTAATAATATAAAAATAATAAAGAAAATGCTTTTGTACTTTTGTACACAAAATGTAAAATTAATAATGAATTTTAAGTATGTTCTATATTTTTTAACTGTGCTCTATTTTTTTGTAAAATTTTATTTGTTTGACAAGTTTTTTACTTTTCTGTTAAATGCATTGATTGTCTTTTCAGCACGATTATTATATCGAGTACGGGAATATATTTTAACAGTTAATAAAAACTTTAATGCTTGTATATGATGATTATAACACTTATCATTTATATTAAATCATTCGGCATGCACTTTATTTGTTGCATACATACCCTCATTTGTAATCTTCTCAAGGACCTGTGTGAATGCCCAATGATGTTGCCACGTACGATTAAAACTCATCAATTGTGTTTTGATGACATCGGTAAAGAGACTTGTTGGTCGTGCTAATTTCGTAACTGTTGGAGCATCCTCATCTGCGTTGGGATATTCACGATATTCGATATATTTTTCGTTTGACGTCGCGTCTTCCATTGGCATTTTCAACATTGTTGCACGACAGTTTTGACAATTATTTCTTTCGATACATCGTTGAGCCACATATCCTGCAAAAAATGTTATCGCATTTTCATCATAATTACTGAGTACACTTACATTTTCTGTGTCTATATCATATTCTTCAAGAATGTCTGCATGTTTATTAAATAAATTTGTTATCGAGGCAATATCATCATCATCATCATTATCATCAATATCATCATCAATGAGAGCAATTATTTTTACTGATATGATTTTGAACCGTCTTAATAAGCTGATTTGGTTTATTAATAAGAGCCTCACTTTCAGGACATTGCACATTTCCTTTATCACTTGTTTGAATGTAACCTGTGGAAATTATATGCCTGAATGACAATCGAACCATTCTTCCGGTTGGATTAGGATTAAATCCTCCACGTTGCTGAATTTTTAAAAACAAATGTTCTACTGTGTCTTGGTTGCATAAACCTGTTGCAAAATCCTTCATTTTTATTTGCAACTTCATTATACAGAGAAAGAATTGCTTGTGTCGTTATGGTAAAACCTTTGAAGCAAGGAACTTGACTTATTTTATTCGGAAACTTGGACCATCCTAGAGACCATTGCATAAAGTTTGATAATAAATCTTCAATGTCAGGATTTTTTCTTGATAATGGCCGTTTTCCACCAAATGTGACATTAGTACTATATGAATTACAAGCATCAATTACGTTGTTCATATGCTCTGCAAAATCAGCTGTTGCTTTCCAAGTACTTGAATCTAATTCTTTACCATCACCAGCTATTTTAATTGCAGCTGCGAATGTATGGCTAAATAATTGAAATGTTCTTTTCACATTCATCGCTTCAAAACAATTCAGACAAATGTGTGCTTGTGTAATATGGGATAATAAATTTGAGCCTCCTTTTTGTCGCATTATCGATGCACCAGGTCTTTACAAAATCAGAATATGATGCGATTATTTCTCCTTTGCAATATATCTTGTCATGCATTCTAAGGAAACTCGCTAGTCTTTTTACTAAATGCAGAAAATCATATGAAGCATGATATCTTTTATTATTGTGCATGAAATACGATTCTTGGATATCAACGACTAGTTGACTATAAGTGGCTTGATTATTTGTACCTTGATCACATGTTACTAGTTTCACATCAGCACCGGGTGACACTTTTTTGGACACACGTAACGATTGGACACAGCTCGATCGGACACGTAGTATTGGACACGAAACGATTGGACACTGCACGATTGGACACGCACTCTGCACGATTGGACACTGCAAGATTGGACACTGCACAATTGGACACGCACTCTGTACGATTGGACACTGCATGATTGGACACTGCACGATTGGACACTGCACGATTGGACACTGCACGATTGGACACTGCACGATTGGACACTCGCTTCTTTTGTTTCGTGTCAACAAGTGATTGGAAAATCATGGCATAAACGCTCGTATAATTTATGAAGAATTTTAAACGAGTTGCTTTAAAGTCTAGTTTTTTAAATCATTAATGTGTGTGTGTGTGTGTGTGTGTGTGTGTGTGTGTATATTATATATATATAATATATGGGGGGGGCTCCCCCTTCCGCAACCCCCCCAAATTTGGCGGGCGGAAAAGTAGAAAAAAAGAGGGGGGGAAAAGGGGGGAAATTTTTGGGGGGGGGGAAAAAGGTCCCGCGGTTGAAACAAGAATTAGTTCACATAGGGGGGGGGCGCCGGCGCCCCCGACTATTTAAAAAAAAAAATTATCAAAAAATTTTTATTAAAAATTATTTTTAAGAACAAACCCCAAAAAAAAAAAAAAAAAAAATAAAATAAAAATTTTTTAATTTTGAAAAAAAAATCTTATTTTTTAAAAAAAAAAAAAAAAAAAAAAAAAAAAATAAAAATTTTTTTAAAAAAAATAAAAAATATGAATTTGCAACAAGCAATTACATATTTTTTATTTAAGACAACTGTGTGTTTTCTTTACACTAATTGATTCTTCTCATTATTTTGCACATAAAAGTATTAAAATGAGGTTATCGAGAAATGAATATTTTACAAGATATTATGTATTTTATGTCTAAATACTACAACTTTCAAGTCTCTTAATTCGAAAAATATTTAATGAAAAATACTTTATCATAAGTGTTTTGGAAAGCTCTCGAGGTCAGCTATAAGAATAAGCAATAAAAAGTAGGCAGTTCCATTTAAAAAGTTGGAGGTGATCTTCACGTGACCTTCAGGTGACTCTTCAAGGTCAAAACAATGGTACCATCTTATGTCCCCCTCGAAACTATACAACTTTTGTCTAAAACATTTTTCTGTATCTGCCTTACCAACGGAGAAATTTGGGTGGGTCCCGTAAAATGGCCCACCCTGTATATATATATATTAAAAAAAAAACACACACACACACACACACACACACACACACACACACACACACACACACACATGTTAAAATTATTATATTTTATGCACAATAACAAAACTATAATAATTTAAAATTTTAAAAATATTTTATGCGGAAAGCTGTTTGTGGCGAACGCGTACGTATGCTGCGCAGTACACTCTATAGAGCATATTACGCAGCACACGTGTGCGTTCGCATTTGTGTGCGTATGCTGCGAATTCCATTTCTGGAGCTCATTTCTTATTTCTTCAGCTCATTTCTTATTGCATAGTACATGGTGCGACGTGTAGACGCAAGTCGAGCTAGAGCAGTGAGTAAACATATAAATATATATTCTTTATTAATTATGTTGTAATTATATATATTTATTTGTAAATTATATATTAATAATTAGGATGGAGGATCGCACCATAATGGGCCTGATGGCTCCGACGGCGACGCGGCCGCGACAGTCGCGACGACGACGGCGACGACGGCCGCGACGGCGACGACGGCCGCGACGGCCGCGACGGTCGCGACGACGACGGTCGCGACGGCTGCGACGGAGACGATCTCGGCGGTTTTGGCGGCCTTGATGGTCTCGACGACAGCGGCCGTGGCCCCGACGGCAACGAGCCGATTGTATTAACAGTAAGTATAAAAATTAATAAATTTTACGTTTATTTATTTAATTATATTAAATTAAATTTTACGTTTATTTTACTCATTAATTCGACGGCCGCTTTACGCATGTGATAACGGTCGATATTTATATTTGTTGATTGATATTTATATTTATAAATATTTGAGGAATGTTTTGTTTTTACGTAAAACATGTTTTGCGAAAGTATGTTATTTTTATGTATATTTATTTTCTGTTACAGACGAAATCTTTGAATCGTATAATTCAAGCGGCAATTAACACTGGAGTGCGAGGTAGTCGTCGGGGCAGAGGTCGAGGAAGGGGACGAGGAAGAGGCAGAGGCAGAGGTCGTGGAAGAGGAGGAGGAAGAGGTGCAGGAAGAGGTGGGGGAGGCGGGATACAAATATATTATAATTTATAAAATATAATATAAACTATGTTTATATCATAAAATATATCCTACAATAATATCCTACAATAAATATAAATTTACACATAATATAGAGTTTATATTTATTAATTATTTATTATTATTATAAATTAATAAAACTATTAATTACGCGAAGCGCAACACGTTAAAAGCACGATAGATGATAAGCGATTGTAAATTTTGTAATAAAATCGCTAGCTCATGTCTACCGCACGTAAGTTATACTTATCATTAGTAAGACAAAGTTAGGACGATCGATTATTGATCCTTGTCTGACTCATCTCGTTGGAGTCTCATTTTTAATTCAGATAATAGAATATCTGAATAGTCCAGAGAAGAACCATATCACGGACATGAACCATTTACTACGTTTGTTATCGAGCGTAACAATGTAATTTATGTCCACTTTCTCATGGGGTGCATGAGGACATGCGTCTGCTGAAGCGGGATGGCCGCTCTCAAGTTTCTTTCTGGTTTTTGTTGTTAAAATTTGTCACTAAAATTTGTCATTAAAAATTTTTCATTAGATTTTTGTCATTAAATTTGTCACTAAATTTTGGTTACTAATATTTTGACTTTCTTATCATATTTTGCTATTAAAATTTTGTCACTAGATTTTGTTACTAGATTTTTGTTACTAAATTTTTGTTACTAAATTTTTAATAATGAATTTTTAATTGCTATATTTTGGGTTTTTGATTAGATTTTTATTATCAAAATTTTGGTGTTGAATCTGTAATGCTAGAAATTCGACCTCATCATTAAAATTGTTGTTACTAAAATTTTAATACCAATTTATTAATTGATTACTTCTCTTTTCCAGGTTTACACTTCGACGCGAAAGCAGATTTATATGTTAGTTTAGTAGGTTTATATGAATTTTTAGTACACGGTTATTTGTTATTCGAGAAAATATTTCATCTGAGTAATGGTAACGGGTTTTTATAAATGTTATAAGCCTTTTATTACTTCCTTTTTCATCGGGTTAAAGTTGGAACTCGGAACTTATGTTTTTCCCCGAATTTTGTAAAAGTTAATTAATTTTCAAAAATCGATATCTCGGAAACTATAAGAGATAGGAATGTGTGGTTTGCGCGAGAATACTTATCTCATCGAGAACTCGTGATTTTACACATTTTTATAAAAGTTAATTAATTTTCAAAAATCGATATCTCGGAAACTATAAGAGATAGAAGTGTGCGGTTTGCAGAAACCGAAGAAGAACCGAACAACAAGAATGCTTGTCTTATCAAAAACAATTCGGAACTTCAACATTTATGGCCAGAACTCGTGATTTTTCAAAACATTACTAGTATATTTCTCAATTTGAAACGACAGAACTCTTTCAAAAAGGGGTAGGGAACTCTAGAACTCTTTGAAAGGAAGCTGGAACTCTAATCAGAATTATCGAAACGGCCTAATGGGGGCTAAGTTCACATGTGAAGTTGGCCCTTCATTTTTAAAAATCGAGGGTTTAGCGAAGGTTCCGTTTACACCTCGAATAGTTCTGTAGTTCCTGATAGGTTTTAGAAATAGTTCCGGCAAAATACATATGTTTTAGCAGGGTTCAGTAATTACTCGTGCTTTGTTAATTATAATTTGATTATATTATGATTTAGTTTGACCACTCGTAGATGTACGATCACTTATTTATAAGATAATATTAATTTAATGATGTTGGTTTTAGGTTGAGACTTGGATACTGCCATTCCGTATCATGTGCAAGGTATAAAATGGATTGTATTTCGACGTGGAAACTTTGTAACTTTCGTAAAATTTAATAAGAAGTATGTATATATATAGGGGAGTATATACGTAGATACGAATAATAATTTTGATATTATAATTCCTAGGATGACTAACATAATGATTTCTAAGTTATGGAAAGGTTAGAGGGTATGTTTAGTTATTATTTAACAATAAAATAATTTTGTTAGATACGTACTTATATAGCACTTTTTGAATTCAATATTATTTGAATTAGTAGTATAACACGCTTCATAGAGATTATACAGTTAGTTATATTCAATTATTACCTGGAGGTTTGATGTTTATTTCTTGGATTTACACTTGACATTAATAATTTAGTAATAAGTGCATTAAGGAGGGAAATACATTTAGAAGCTAGAAATTTATATAATTTTCGTGAATTTTTTTGGATAGAAAAAAAGGGGTACATTTTTGAAACTTTGGGATTTATTTAGATATATATAGAAGAACAAACATGAATTTTTTAATATATTATTTTTAAAAATGGCGGCTTAGCTGGAGTGTAAACACCATAGGTCTGCGCCGTAGGAGAAAAACGGCGTGAAGCATATCGCCCATTGTAAACTTCTGAAACCTAAAAAAACAAAAAAGAACTTATTATCTATACCCATAATTTGTCGATGAACCTAAATATAATTTAAAAAATTGAAAATTGCCATATTTATATGCGTTTGAAATAAAAAATTCATTTTTTAGGCTTTTTTTGTCTTTTTGCAATAAAAAACTATTTTTTTTATATTCTTTTTAAAAACATTTAGGTTCACCGATAAGGTAATAGTATTATAAAGATGTGGTAAAAATTTCAAAATGATTGGTTAATCTATTAACCAATCATTTTGAAATTTTTACCACATCTTTATAATACTATTACCTTATCGTCGACGTATAGCTATTTTTGAGCTATACGTTAGTTTGAAAAATCACGTTTCGAGAAAAACGCGTTTAAAGTTTTGACTCGAGAAAACTATATGATTTTTCCAACTCACCGGCTAATCAGCAATTCCAAGGAGATGATGAACAGGTGCGCGTAGTAACTGTCCGAACGGCGAGCTTCGAATGGAGGCGACCGATCGCGAAACTAGTCCTCTTGCCAGTCTGCGATCATAATGCGGCGAGATACAACGACTGACAAATCCTGCGAGAAGTTAATAAATAAATAATTTACATCGCTCTCTTCTATCAATGCTAGAATACTATAGCAATAATTACCTGTATCAGATTCTTGAACTTTGCCATAAACTCGCACGGTTTTAATAGAGGCAATTAATTATATCACACCATTAATTCAAAAAAATATATATAGAGAGAGAATTTATTTGTATCTGCTAGATTAAATATATTCGTAACACAACAACTTCCGGTACACCTTTTCATCCGAAGCTTCGGGCAAGGCGGGCGGGATGTTCGAAGCGAATCGAACATCTATAATTAAAAAATCGAGTAATTATGCTCGATTAGAAAAGAGAGTCGGGCCCAACAACTAGCTCGGTGCCCCTGACAGCCGTTAAATGATATATCGTTTTATCTGCGCTAAAACAAAACAGCGCGCACCCTTCTCGAAGGATCTAAAGACAATAAACAACTCGTCAGATAGACAAATTTGAACCATGATTCCGCAACTGTCGAATTCACGAAAAGCCGAGATCCTTCGAGAAGAGCTCAAGTATATATTGACGCGATCGGAGAGCGCCGTGCCTTTTGTTAAAAAAGTCTCCGACGCGATCACTTAGCGCTATCGAATACACGCGGAACATTACGAATTTCCACCGTTGCTTGCGGTATGAATATTCAGTTAAAATTCTCGGCTAATTTATTTTCATTATAAATTAATTGAAGGAAGAATTAGATTGTGACTGTCGTGGTTTTCTTTGTCAAAATAAAATACTGTAAATATACATAATCAGTTTAAATATTAAAAATAATTAAACTTCGCTGTTCCTCAACCGAATCGCTTTTCTCACGCTCCTTTTAATTCCTCGCTATCGTCGCGCTATCGTGCACAAATATATAAATAATATTTCATAATTAAACATAATCAATATAATATTTATTTTATATTATAATTACAATCTTAGAATTATTAGTATTAGTAAATGCATGAAAAAGTAATATATTTAGTTATTATAAATTATTATTTTTATGATAATTATTATAAAAACAACTAATAAATTTTAATTTATATTATATATCAAGCGACGCGGTAGCGTCGCGACGCCAAGTACATAAAAAAACAGATCCGAGCATTGAGAGTCACTGTTCTCGACGAGACGCGGCGCTACTAAGTAGCTTATCCGGAATTTTGAGTCTAATAAACTTTCGATTGAGATATTTAATAAACTAAAGCTGTAATCAAAAATCTAATGGCACTTTTATTGTATAATATGAATACGAGTTTTCGATTGTGACCAGTTTGAATAAAATCGGTCTAGTCAATCTTGAGAAATGATGATCGTATATCAGAATTGTAGTATTTTACGTTCTTCTCCATTTCCAAGCTCACGTACATAGGATCGCACGCACACACGCAAAGCGAGTTTGTCCCTCAAGACGCGTTTACAACGTTCATGTGATTATTCGTTCGAGAATGCAAAGACGCCTTAATTAAGAAATACGTGTATATGCGTGCATACGTGTGAAACGGTATAATGCAGAATTTGTTGAAAGACAAAATTATACTAAGTGTATGCATAAGTTTTTTCCAGTTTTTTTTGGTAAAAAAAAACATAATTTTCAAGGGAAATTTATTTTTTTTATTCAAAATATTGGCCATCGGCTTCTACATATTTCGCCCATCTTTCAGGTAATTTATGAATACCATGCCAGAAAAACTGCTTGTCTTTTGCGGCAAACCATTCGTCGAGCCATTTTCCAACTTCCTCGAAATCACTGAAGTGCTGCTCTGCGAGCACGTGCCCCATTGATGCGAAGAGATGATAGTCAGATGGCGCCAGGTATGGGGAGTACGGCGGGTGCGGAAGGATGTCCCATCCAAGCGATTTCAAGGTGTCTTTCACTGGTTTTGCTGTGTGAGACTGCGTATTGTCGTGTAACAAAATCATTTTGCCATGTCTTCTGGCCCATTCCGATCGTCTTTCGATTAATGCGTGGTTTAAATTAATCATTTGTTGGCGATAGCGTTGTGTATTAACGGTTTCGCCGGGCTTCAAGAGTGCATAATACACAATACCGCTCTGGTCTCACCAGACACAGAGCATGGTCTTCTTGCCGAAGCGATTTGGCCTTGGTGTTGAAGGACCGGCTTCGCCAGGTAAAAGCCACGATTTTTTCCGCTTCGGGTTTTCAAAATAAATCCATTTTTCATCACCCGTCACAATTCGATACAAAAATGATTTCCTTTCGTGGCGTTGAAGCAGCATTTCACAAGTGACTTTGCGATTTTCCATTTGACGTTCATTCAAATCGTGTGGGACCCATTTACCAAGTTTATTGATCTTTCTCATTGCTTGTAAACGTCTGCTGATTGTTTCTTGTGACACATGTAATGCTTCTGCTAATTGCCGTTGAGTTTGAGTTGGGTCATCATCCAATAATTCCTGCAATTGCTCGTCTTCGCATTTTTGTGGTCTACCAGAGCGCTCACTGTCTTTCACATTAAAATCACTACTTTTAAATTGTCGAAACCATGTCTCACATGTTCTAATCGATGGAGCGTGTTCACCATATGTTTCTACCAGCAAATGATGACTTTCAACAGCCTTTTTCTTTTGATTAAATAAGAAAAGCAATGCGTGCCGCAAATGTTCATTTTCAGGCACAAAACTCGACATGATCACTGAACGATAAAACAAAGACCCTAGTTTTTGGCGGACTCAACTTGTGTGTGTTTGTAGTTTAAATGTCAGACGAACAAAATGACGTATGTGTCAAATTAATACGCTGAGTACTTTTCGCTGGTGCCATCTCTTAGTTAAACCGGAAAAAACTTATGCATACACCTGGTATACGTAATTAGATAAATAATAAATGTAATTCAATGTACTATTACTCATATAATAAATATTATTTATATATAATAAATTAACTTATAATACAAAATTCGCTTTTATTTCAGCACTTTCCATGCTTTCCTCAAAATCTTTAAGATTTCGTATGGAATTGATTGGAAGTATATCATCGAATTTATTTGTAGGCTCTTCCGCATTAACGCTTCTTTCTAAAATTTTCAGCCTTTTGTCGATGCTTTTTACATATTTCAAAACTTCCACACAAATTGGAATTAACTTTTCTGAAATAAAATAATATTGACATATAAATTTTTTTTACTGTATTGCTTCTGATCAAGATAAAGCAGGATACAATAAGTTAAAGTATCATGTATTTATATGTATGACAATAATGTAAATGTAAAATAAAGTTCTTACCAATGTCGTCAGTTTAAAATAACATTCACATCTAAAAAAAATTATTGCATCAATTGTAGATTTGACATCTTATGTTAATAATATCAATTTCACAAAGATACTATGGAAAATAAAATAATTTTGAACTCTTACTTTGTAAATTAATTTCCTTAGATTCCGATATTGATAAATTTAAATTAATGTTATTAAGCTCATTCGTTTGTATCAACTCTATGTGTTCTGTATCACACAATGAACAATTTGGCGTAGAGCTTTTTTCGGCGGCATTTTCACACGAGAATTATTTTTCATGCGACACTTGTTTGGCAACATTTTCACACGAAAATTGCTTTTTATGCGAGACTTTAGCGGACAAATATTTTTTTCTGATTGAATTCTGATCTTTATTTACTTTTGACTTCTTAGAATTCTGATATAACCGCGGAGATGAATCTACGGGTGCGTTCCGTTTCGCGCATGAAATGCATGAATGCCTAGCGCAGAGCATGAACTGCAGAACTCGTTCCGTTTCTTAATGCACTTCATGCATGGACCATGCGCCTGTGTTAGTAACAGATTTTATATAATTCATGCATTAAACATGGACGACAATATAACCGAATCACATTTAATTTCAGTTATTGCTATTAAATTCATAGTTATTGCTATTAAATTCATTATTACAATAAATAATAAAATTAAATTTTTAATATAATATGCCTTACAATAATATTTATTCGATGTTGCGTCTAACAAAGAATAAGAGAGTCTTTTATTAACCAAAATATTTATTTCCTTTCATTATTTGAATATATTTCTCATTTGTCACTGCAATAGTGTGCAATTCTTCCTTTTCACCAAGAAGAACTGGTATATTAACCTTATTCGTCATTTTTCGTGCTATTTCACGCCTTTATGCATGGACTGCATGAACTGTCTCTGCTCGTGAGGTGAGGCACTTCATGCAGTCTCATGCACCGGAAGGGACGGAGCAACGTAGTTAAAAAACATTGGATCATGTATGCAGGAAGTGCGCATGAATGAAGAGAAACGGAACGAATTTCCATGCTTCTATGCGCATCATGCACGAAACGGAACGCACCCTATAAAGTGTAATAAAAATTAATAGAGTGAATTGCTTTCACACTAAATCGTTGATATTATAAAGAAGATATATTAAAGAAAAAAAAACAATTTTTAAAAGAACAGTTTTGATTTCTAATGCAATATAATAAAATAGAAATATAATATAATTAAATATAATTACTGTAATCTTCATCCGTACTGTCATCGGAAATGTCATAGATATTATCATGGAATTGTTTTTCATGTGCTCTTTTCCCACGTCCTCTGTTTTCCTCACAAGATGTTGTGTAATTAATATCTTCTGCTTTTTTTCGTGCCTTTTCGAAAGTCTCTGTAAATATGAAATATTAATATATTAATATTGTATAATTTTATTGTATATTATATAATTCTTATAAATAATTGTCACTTTTAGGCATGCTTACCACAGTAGCATTCTATGTTTACGTCGAAAAATAACCAGTCTGTCTCTGATGGATAGCTTTTTTTAATGAAAAAGGAAGCATTTTTAGTCATTGGCTATCTACATTTAGTAGAATTGTTTGTTAGCCACGAAGTTCGTAATTTCGGAGTATGTCCCTTCATTCAGAAATTGTACAACCGCATATGGAAAACTCATTTTCAGTATATATCCTTATACAGTCATATACATATTATTATATGTAAATATATAAAATAAATTATAAAATATTAGTTGTAAATATATAAAATAAAACCACACATTAGAAGAGCATAATACAACAAAAATCTATTGCATATAATAGATTAATATTAAAGTAATCAAAAACATAAACGTTTTATTCACTATTTTTATCGGCCTAATGCAATAAACTAGAAACTATATTTGAGTTATCATAAGAAGACACATCATCTGCTTTTAAACATTTACGTAAAATTTAACTGTAACAGTTGCATATAAATCACTACCAGATAACTTATAAATTCCTACCAGTGTTGAATCACAGAGAAGTAAAGAATGGTTCAATAGAGAGATGTTGTTTTATTCTAAAATATAGAATATTATTCTTTAAGTAAATATCATTAACTGTAGCAATTATATTATTTGAAAGAACACAACAGTTATTACCATTTTTGGACAATAAGATAAATCCATCAACTTCAAACTCCATCAACTCAACTTTATTTACTTTTGTTTTATTTTTATTGTAATGAATAATTGGAAAATCTTTTGAAGGATTTGAAAAGTTTTTCTCAGTATTTCTTTTTTCTATAATTCTGTTAGCTATTTGTTCTAGAGGTTTGCCACTAACTTTTTAATTGTATACAAGTAATTTTCAAATTTAAAAGCAGAAAAAGAATCAATTGTTCAAAATCGTTTAACATCATTACATATGTATTAAATTATGCACATTATATGATAAGTATTGATCTCCGTAATACTCGCGGAATTTTCGAACGAAGAATTCAAAAAGAGATTGTGCGTAATCAAGCAGATGCTTATATTGTTTATCTGATACAATTCTTACAGCAATGCATAGACATGTAAAGTATATGTATAGTTTTTTAGATAATACATTTTTCATTATAATTATTCCTGTATACAGTGCAAAAAGCTTGTTCGGTTGCTTTCCAACGAGATCTAGATCTAGCAAATCCCTTAGATGATGCAAATTCTAGGGGTATAAACATTTTCAATTTGCTATTAAGTTTTTGGCCTTTAGTAAAAATGTAATAAAAAAATATTCAATATTTGTGTGACCTTTGTCACGGACGACTTCGCTTGAAGTGCCGTGGTGTGAGTCGGGATCAGGGATCGTAATAACGAGCGTGTGCGTATGGTGTGAGTGTGTAGTGTGTGTGTGTGTGTGTGTGTGTGTGTGTGTGTGTGTGTGTGTGTGTGTGTGTGTGTGTGTGTGTGTGTGTGTGTGTGTGTGTGTGTGTGTGTGTGTGTGTGTGTGTGTGTGTGTGTGTGTGTGTGTGTGTGTGTGTGTGTGTGTGTGTGTGTGTGTGTGTGTGTGTGTGTGTGTGTGTGTGTGTGTGTGTGTGTGTGTGTGTGTGTGTGTGTGTGTGTGTGTGTGTGTGTGTAGGTGCGTGAATTGTTAGACGCCGAGTGCGTCTGTGGTGACGCGAGATTACGAGAGGCGTGACGCTCGTTGGATTGTTAAGCGCGTGGCGCGGGCGGTGTGAACGCGCGGTCTAATATATCTGTAAAGCTTTTGCTCGACAGTATTAAATCGGCGCGCAATAGGTTCGTGAGATACAAATGCAATCCGCTCGCTCGCAATACGGATGCGGTTCGGTATGAAATTCGATGCGCGTCGTGGATCTCTACTTGTTACAATGCGCGTGTTTATGTTTTCGCGCGGTCAATGACCGTTGACGTAGCGCGCGTCGCGTTTTTCTATGCGCGCGTCTGGGCGCTCGATCTAGCCCGGTTTTTCTGGTAGCGATAGGCTACTTGTAATTCCGTGAATTACAATTCTTTTCCGTGATACGGATCTTCCTCGGAATTATCGCTATGTTTTCCGCGATTGGAACGGAATTTCGAGGAACGCCGTGCCGAACTGCTCGTCCGGGATGGCTCTGCTCTCTACCTCGAGATGAAATGCAACGGCGTTTGGTGGTCGGATCGTGGACCGTCGTGTTGAGATCTCTCGACCGAACCGGAGTGCGCTCGGGTTCGTTCTTTTCGGTCGGTTATAGAATAAGAAGGAAAAAGCCTTGATCGAGGATCGAGAACACTCGATGGAGGAAGAGTTCGCTCTACCTCTTTTCCTTGGGTTCTTTTGGCTATTCTTCAGGAGCGGTTTAGGATTTCGGGCTAGTTCACTCGCTGTGAGCTGGCTGGAAAGGTGATTAGTCTGCCGAACGTGCTTGTTTTATACCGGGTTAATTGCCCGCGTCAGCGCGCGGTGGTATTTCCCCTTCCGAACGGGTTATCGGAAAACGGTACGGTCGTGGCCCGTTCGGAGGGGATCGGGGTGCGCGCCGAGCGCGTGTTTTCGCCGGTCGACAGTTCGGGGCACGTCGGCAGCGCTCGGCGGTGTTCGGCTCTGTCGTTTAACGACTTAATGTTCGTTAAAAATGTGGGCGCACCGCGCCCCTGCCTTTGCCCGGATGTTCTACCGAGCGACAGCTTTCGGCTGATCGCAGGCCGGGTAAATGATGCATTTAAGGAAGTACACGGGGTGCATCGTTACATCACCCTCCCCTTAATGCTGTGCCTGAATTTGAGGCACTCGCTTGGCTCGGTGTTCGGAGCGGTCGGTCGGACTGGTGGTCGGTCGGACGTATGGACCGTCAGGAGTAGACGGCTCTAGTTTATTTTTCGCTTATAGCGAAGCTTTCCGTCCCCGAAAAAACGCAGGATCCATCGTCCTTGCGGTGTTCGCGGCTTATATCGCCGACTCACATGTACCGCGAAATGCGGTACCTCCACGATGAGGCCCGGTTCTACTTCCACCTTGATCGGTGGCGCTGTGAGGGGACCCATTGGCCGTAGGATCTCCTCCTTCGGGGCCTCGGCTGCGGTCTTCTGCAGTGGCGGTGGTGGCCTCTCATATGGTCTCGTCGGACGCCTGGCTGGTGGTGGCGGTGGTTGTGCCAGGAGCATCTCCCACTTCCTGGCGTTCTGCTGGTCGGAACGCTGGACAATCGTTTCCGACCCGTGGTGGCCGCGGCTGCGGCGGCTGTTGCAGCTCAGGTGGCGGAGCCGGAGGCGCGGGTTGCGCTTCGGTGGCGGAGGGTTCGCCGAGGTATTCCTCGATTGCTCGTAGGATGTCTTCGTTGCTCGACATCTCGATTCGAAGTGACTTGCGGGGATCAAGTCATCATTCGCTTTCGTCCTCGCTATCGTCATCGTCGTTGTTGTCCTTGTACTCGGTATCGATTGTTGCTGATTTTAAATCTTGTATATGAACGTGCCGGAGCCACTTCCCTCGCCTGCTACGGAGATCTACGATTACAGGCGATATTATCCGACGCACTTCGTAGGGCCCGCTATATTTCGGCGCGAGTTTCGCATTGAAATTTGCCGCTTTTTTGGATAATTGGTGATCTCTTTTCCACATCCATTCGCCAACATGTGGTTTCCAAGCTCTTCTTCTTAAATCAGAAATGTTTTTCCCAAAGCTCTGGCGGGTTGATCTTGACGAGCTCGTTGGCTTCTTCCAACTGTCTCTTAATTGATTCAGGAGCCGCCGGTTGACTGTTCAGCGGGTCGTCGTCCATAGGCGAGATCAATTCGCGGCCGCAATTTAAAAATGCTGGTGTGTATCCCGTTGCGTCGTGTACGGCCGTGTTATACGCGAGTGGGTTGTTCACTTTCTCATCCCAGGTCCTTTGGTCTTTGCCGACGTATTGGCTCATTGTTTTTATGGAGCGGTTAGTCCTTTCCACTGGGTTGCAATGCGGTGCGTATGCCGTGTGTGGTTACATGCTTGATGTTGCATTCCTCCAGTCTCTTTTCCAGTTGCCGAGATCGTAACTGTGTGCCATTATCCGACAGGATACTTTCTGGCTTGCCATGTCGTAGGATTATATTGTTTGTCACGGCTTGTGTGACGGCGTCAGCCGTGGCGCGGCGTAGCGGTACTAGCTCGGTCCATTTCGAAAAGCGATCCTGCATGACTAGCAGCCACGTATGTCCCTTTTTAGACCTTGGCATTGGACCGATTAGATCAATGCATATTTGCTGCCATGGTCTTCTAATCTCCGTGGCGTGTAATTTCCCCGGTGGTTTCTCTTGTGACGCCTTGTGGCTCTGGCAATTCTCGCAGTTCCGAACATATTTTGTTATATTTCGGAACATTCCGGCCAAAATAATGTCCCTCGGCAATCCTTGCTATTGTCTTCGCGATGCCGAGATGTCCGGCTGTTGGCGCGTCGTGGTACTTTTGAAGCACCTTTTGACGAACTGGGGTCGGAATGCACAGTTTCCATTGAGCGTCGCTATTTTCCTCTTTGAAGTTTAACGAGTGCAGGATGTGTCTGTATAGCTTCCCTTCCTTTATTTTGTATTCTGGTCTGCTTGCTGGATCCTGGCGTACTTGCTCTAAGGTTCGGTCGTACCATCGGCAGCGTTGTTGTTTCAAGGCACCGATTTCGGGGTGTCGCGACAGTGCGTCTGCCACGCGGTTTTGTACTCCGCCGGTACTTTATGTCGAACTCATATTGTTGCAACTCGAACACCCAGCGTCCGGAGTCGTCCGGACGGAGATTCTAGTTTTTGTAGCCACTTTAAGGCCTGATGGTCGGTTATGACCGTGAAGGCCTAGCCCTCCAAGTAACTTTTCATCCGCCGGATTCCCCAGACGATCGCTAGGGATTCGAGTTCGGTTGCCTAATAGTTCCGTTCCGCAGCGTTTAACGTCTCGACTCGCGTACGCTATAACTCTTTCGCGGTTTTCGTGTTGTTGGGTCAGAACCGCACCCAAGCCGGAGGTGCTTGCGTCGATTTGCAGTACAAAACGTTTTCGAAAAATCTGGACAGGCCAACACTGGGGCGGAAACCAGCTTCGCCTTTAGCATGCTTCCGCTTGTTCGTTTCCCCATGTCCAGCGCGCGTTTTTTTTTGTTAATCGGGTAAGCGATGCCGCTACCTCGGAAAAACTCGCAATGAATCGCCGATACCACGAGGCCATCCCGATAAATTGCCGAATCTGTTTGACAGTTCGCGGTTCCGGCCAGTCGGCCACTGCGCTGACTTTTTTCGGATCGGTCCGAATTCCTTCCCGGTCTATAATATGTCCCAGATATCTTAATTTATCTACCAAAATTTGCACTTGTCAGGGTTCAGCCGCAATTGTGCATTTCGGAGGCGACGAAAGGTTTCGGCGAGCAGCTCTAGGTGTTCGTGGAATGTTTTACTGATCACGATAATGTCGTCTAAATAAACGAAAACGTGAGGCTCTAAGTCCGGCTCGAGGACTGCATCTAGTAGTCTCTGAAATGTGGCCGGTGCCGAGTGCAGTCCGAATGGCATTACCGTGAATTGATATAATCCCTTCCGGGAACCGTAAATGCGATTATTGGTCGGCTTTTTGCGCGGAGTGGCACCTGCCAGTAGCCGCTTTTTAAATCGAGCGTGGATAGGTAACGCGCTTCTCTCAGTCAAGTATCGCGGGGATTTGTGGTGCGTCTTTGTGCGTTACGTTATTTACGCGGCGGAAATCTATGCAGAACCGGTGCTTTGCCGTCTTTCTTTTTTACTATTACGATCGGAGAGCTCCACGGGCTATGTGACAGTTCGATCACGCCTTGTTTTATTATTTCGTCCACCTCTTTATCGATAATGGCCTGCATAGCTAGATTGCGTGGTCGGTATCTTTGCTTGATGGGCGTTTCGTCTTTTAGTCTGATGTAGTATTCCGTTTTGTCCGTTGGTCCACGGACTTCCTTAAATTGCTCTAATTCCTTCTCCAGGAATTGTTGTAATCGCTCCCTTTCCTCTGGAGTCTGTACAGCTAGTCCCCCGATTGCATTGCATTTTGGTAGCATTTTTTTTACATATCTCGGTGGTGGTGGAATTCCTAAGTGTAATCTGTACAGCAGATTGATTCCTATGATTACTCTGTCTTCCATATGTGGGAGGATGAAAAAGGTGTGTCTGATCGTCTGTTCGTTTATTTGAACCGGAAGTTCCATATATCCCTGCATTTCGCCCGTGAATCCGTTTGCCAGGCCTACCGCCCCCTTTCTCCTTTGGTTTCGAACCCCTTTCCGTTCAATTCTTGGGCTGTGATGTGATTAATTAGGGAGTCTCCCTGATCCTCCGTCTAGCAAGGCTTGGTATTTTTGTCCTTGAATAATTATCGTTATGTGCGGTCGCGGCGTGAATGTTATGCGGGGCTCGGGGTTGTGTTCGCGACCGCGTTTCCCCGGTCCCGGAGGCTTTTCCGGCTTTCGGGTGGCAGTCTCTTGTTAGGATTCCGTCCCGCCACATTGGGAGCAAAATTTCTTTGCTTGTCTCTGGCACTGCGCGCGTGCCCTCTTTTGCCTGCACCGCCAGCAGCAATCTTTTTGTTATATACCGCTGTTATTGCCGGTTTTGCGGTGTCTTTTTCGCGTTTCACTGCGTCTTTCTGTTCTTGTAGTATGTCTTCGAATTCCGCGGCCCGGGTCTGTAGTTCTACTATGCTGTGTACGTCGTCGATCCTCACGTAATGTTTATAAGCTGGGTTCATATTTTCGTAAATGATATCGAGCTGCTCGTCTCGCGAGTATCCTCCGGCCCGACGCATCAGTGTCATCATTACCGTGACGTACTGTGCAAACTTTTCCGTCGATTGCTGATGTCGCCCCATAATTTCTCGACGCAATGTAGCCGCGTATCGTCGAGGTAAAAATTGTCTCCAGAAATCGCGTTCGAACTCATTCCACGTTTCCCATGAGTCCCGGTAATTCCTGTATCACAATAGCGTGTCTCCTTTTAATAATTCGGGGAGTCCCTGTAAGAGTTGTGTTGTCCTGAACCCATATGCCTGCCTTAACTTCCCCACCCTTTCTAAAAAAGCGGGGTCCCGGCCATCAAAATGGCATCTCCATTTGCGAATTTGTTTAATCGTTTTACCGTCGTAGGAAAACGCCATTTCCGTGGCCGTGGGTGTCCGAAAATCTATGTTTGCCGGTGTCGGGGCTGCTAGTCGAGGAATCGCCCCCTGGGTTCCCACTTCTCCTGCGTACGCCTCGAAAGCGTCGACCTGTTCGGGATGTTCCTCCGCGAATCGACTCATTCGTTTGCGAAGTTCCTCCAAAGTACCCGCGTCTTCTATATTTAGCGCTTTCGCCATCGTAATCAATTGGTCTTTATTTAACCTATAGATCCACGCTTTCATCCTTATATATGCACGCTCTATTCGTATTCTAATTTTACTACTGTTCGGGCGCCAATGTCACGAACGACTTTCGCTTGAAGTGCCGTCGGATAGTACGAGTCGGGATCAGGGATTGTAATAACGAGAGCGTATGCGTATGGTTAGAAAAAAAGAGTATTTATTTTGTGTAAGTGTGTGTTGTACAGTGTGTGAGTGTGTGTGTGTGTGTGTGTGTGTGTGTGTGTGTGTGTGTGTGTGTGTGTGTGTGTGTGTGTGTGTGTGTATAGGTGCGTGAATTGTAGACGCCGAGTGTGTCTGTGGTGACGCGAGATTACGAGAGGCGTGACGCTCGTTGGATTGCTAGCGTGTGGCGCGGCCGGTGTGAACGCGCGGTCTAATATATCTGTAAATGCTTTTGCTCGACTGTATTAAATCGGCGCGCAATAGGTTCGTGAGATACAAATGCAATTCGCTCGCTCGCAATACGGATGCGGTTCGGTATGAAATTCGATGCGCGTCGTGGATTTCTACTTGTTACAATGCGCGTGTTTATGTTTTCGCGCGGTCAATGACCGTTGACGTAGCGCGCGTCGCGTTTTTCTATGCGCGTGTCTGGGCGCTCGGTCTAGCCCGGTTTTTCTGGTAGCGATAGGCTGGTTGTAATTCCGTGAATTACAATTCTTTTCCGTGATACGGATCTTCCTCGGAATTATCGCTATGTTTTCCGCGATTGGAACGGAATTTCGAGGAACGCCGTGCCGAACTGCTCGTCCGGGGTGGCTCTGCTCTCTACCTCGAGATGAAATGCAACGGCGTTTGGTGGTCGGATCGTGGACCGTCGTGTCGAGATCTCTCGACCGAATCGGAGTGCGCTCGGGTTCGTTCTTTTCGGTCGGTTATAGAATAAGAAGGAAAAAGCCTTGATCGAGGATCGAGAACACTCGATGGAGGAAGAGTTCGCTCTACCTCTTTTCCTTGGATCTTTTTGGCTATTCTTCAGGAGCGGTTTAGGATTTCAGAGCTAGTTCACTCGCTGTGAGCTGGCTGGAAAAAGGTGATTAGTCTGCCGAACGTGCCTGTTTTATACCGGGCTAATTGCCCGCGTCGGCGCGCGGCGGTATTTCCCCTTCCGAACGGGTTATCGGAAAACGGTACGGTCGGGGCCCGTTCGGAGGGGATCGGAATGCGCGCCGAGCGCGGGTTTTCGCCGGTCGACGGTTCGGGGCACGTCGGCAGCGCTCGGCGGTGTTCGGCTCGTCGTTTAACGACTTAATGTTCGTTTAAAAATGTGGGCGCACCGCGCCCCTGCCTTTGCCCGGCGGATGTTCTGCCGGACGGCAGCTTCCGGCTGATCGCAGGCCGGGTAAACGATGCATTTAAGGGGGTGCACGGAGTGCATCCTTACACCTTTAATCCAAAATCGAGGCATTGTTTTATTAACACCAAGATAAATAAGATGCATACAATCTAACGGCACATTCGAAACCATTCCAATGTCTACAGTTTCTAAAATAGTTGGTTTAGTTAAATATTTATCAACGTGATGTTCATGCTGTCTACTTTTAAATGAAAGATCCGTCCTCAAGGTTGAATTTTGTTTTAAAAATACAACTTTATTGTGAATAAATTCACCTTTTTGTATACACTTAGTGCAGCTGAAATAACCTGTGTGACCTTATATTATAGCATTAAATTTAATACGAATAATTCCCCCATTAATATTCAAATCGGAATCAAGAATAAGTTCAGTTAATAAGTTTTGCTTCGTCTACAAACAGTTTTTGAAAAACATCGACATCTTGTGGTTTCGAATTGCCATGATAAATGTCTATAACGAATGGTTCTGTGTGAAAATTTGCAACTATAGCACCTAAGATAGGTTAGTAGTCAAAATTGACTACTCGTACTTTTTTGTAATAGGCAAATCATCGATATTAATATTTAGTTTCAATTCTGTTGGATACAATAATGTTTGAAAATGTATTTTAATCGAATGTTTTAAATCTTCTGCAAGTCCAAAATGAATATATTTTTTGTCATTCATTTTTATTATTTCTGAAAATGTATTGCGTAGGGTTTTCATTAATGTTCGACACTCAACTGGAACACTCAAATTATTTCTTAACAAAATTCATAATATATTGTGGGAGAGGAAAACGGTGATTTTATATCAAGTAAGACTCGGTTCGTTTGGATGCTCGTACTTTATTGTTACACTCGGAAACGTTGTGCTCGGGTCGACTCGCGGAAAGTAACTGACTGTCTTTACCCTGCTTTTCGACTCTTGCCTAGCTGTTGCATATGATAGCGATAGGTTTTATCGCGCAGGAAGGTCCGAGATTTCACGTGGATTCACTCCGTTGTTGCGCGAGGTTCTGCACGACACATGTCGAAGACAATGCGCTTCAGCCATGTGTGTCGAACCCGTGCGATGGCACGTATCGGTGAAAATCTCGGATTCCTACGCAAGGGTAAAATATATGTTATAAAATATACGTTTTACTCCATGTGCAACTAATAAATTATGAATTAGGCAAAAGACGAAAGAACGAAGGGTAGAAAAAGGAAATGAGAAAATCTAAAAAGGCCGTCAACGATGAGGGTGACGTAGCGTATATGTGTCGCTACAATATCATTTACGGCACTCTGACTTGTGTTTCGTAACCCAACATCTTAAATCATCGTGCAACGAATTTTCAATATTTAAGATGTCATCTGATGATAAACTGTGAAAATTGTCAGTAGCATCTGATTCACTTTCATTAGAAGTAGAAATTATATCATTACAATTATTATTAATACTTGCATTTTCATTTTCTGAATTACAATCATTAATAGTTATTGCACTATTTATTTCCTCTGTGTTGTTTTAATACTTTGGCCAAAAACATTTATTACTTTTGCGTAATACACCAAGGAGAACAGAAATGTCAAAATGATGTCAAATGGATGTATAAATATGGTCAAATTTTAGTTCGTCAAAATGACATCAAATTGTATAAAATTTTGATGTTGTCTTGATGTTCACAATGACGTAATTTTGACATTCCTTTTTGACTGTTCAAAATTATTGCTACGGACATTAAGATAGTAATTAATAAACATATTTGACTGTTTATGATACATTTATTATTAATATCACAAATATTACATGTTACAAATAATATCATTTATAAACGTTATTATTGCACAGTAATAGTAGAATATATTAAAGTTAATATTAAAGTATATAGTAGAGAATATAAATATCACTTTTAAAAACATTGCACAGTAAAAATTATTATTCTTTCATTTATGTTGACCAGAATATATACCATATTCAACCAGCGCTTCATAGACTCCTCAGTTTTCAGTGATTCATTTTTAAAACGACTCATTATGGCACCTAAACAGAAATGGACAAGAAATAAAAAAGTAATCTTTTAACTTTATTGCAATTATATTGAATATTGTGTTAAGTTAAAAACGAAAAATCACGTAAGTCTTTCTAGCAATTCTTTGATTTCTTTGATCACTGAAATAAATTAATTTGCAAGAAAAAGAAAGGAAAAGTTCATGTAATCTTTCGTTTTTCATAATTTAATACATGATAATGATTAATCAGAGAACTTAATATCTTAAAAATAAGAAAAAATTATAGAAAAACTTACAAAACAAAGCTTCTTTGATTCTAGTTCCATAAAAAGAGATTTTCACTCCCTTAGTTCCTTTCCAACTAATTTGTCTTGCAAGCTCATTGTGTAATATGACATGAGACGAATAGCAGCATTCCACTGGTCAGAATCATCAACAATATGTGCATTAAGGTAGTTGATCTGAAATAAACAAATATCTTCAACAAGCTGACTTTTAAAGAAAGAAATAAATGCTAAAAAGAAGAGTTCATATATTGTAGAAAGTATATAAATAATAATACCCAAAAAGATCAACCATACTTACAAATTGAGAAAAAGCAATTTTATCTTTTAAAAATTCGTTAAATGTTTGAAATGACTTCTCATCTCGCAATGGAAGGGGGGAGGGCAATTTTCAGGTCTCTCTATCACAGCTTCTTCAGGAAATATTTCATTTAAGATGCGACGTTGGTTCATTAGTACTATGTAAAGCTTACTTGATACATCTCGAAGCAAATCTCTATCAAGATTAGATATAACCGGTTCTACGAAAATATAAATTAATGATCAGAAAATGTATCATACGTAATAACTGCAGTTATAGAAATTAGTACAAAAAAAAATCATTACCATGAAGCTTCTTCAAATAGCTTAATGTCGTCGTCAGCAAATCACAATCTGCATTCGATAAACCTGAAATAAATATAATATATATTAATATATATTAGGAAAAAAGTAAGGTGCAAAACCACTTCTCAAAAGTGAGATTATTGGAAAAATCATATTACCTTGCAATGATGATGAATTTGGAGATGATCTATTGCTATTATTCATTGGCGTTAAAGTTCTTTCTTCATCTCTTGAAACACTAGGTTCACTTCTCTATCATTTGTAAAATTCTCGTTGTAATCATTGTTGTTTATATCATCTGAATCAAAATTAGAATTGTTATTTCTATTTCCATTAGTGATTGAATAAGACATAATAAAATGTAGTAAAAAAAATTCACAAATTATTTTATATTTATGAAATTAATTCATATAAAATTTTAACTTAATTTTAAAAAACTATACAATTGAGATATATATATATATATATTGCAAATGCAATATATACATATAATTCTAATTTAAATGCAAGTGCACTCAGAAAATTGTGATAGAAAAAAATGTTCAATTCACTTACAATCATCAAAGGCCGGAGATGACTTTTCTTTGTTATCGTCTCTTAAGAAAGCATTTTGTTTTCTCTTTGAGATATCATCATGTACATGTGCAAACACAGTACTAGTCGAAGAACTGTCTGATATTACGGATTGTTCATTATAATCCAAAGTTAATTGAGATGAGCTTTTTTCAAAAACTGTAACAGTCCACAAAATCAATTATGCAAGAAACAAAAAAGAGAAACGGAATTTATATAATTTATATAATAATTAATACAAATATAATATAATACAATATATAATATATTGTATATTATATATATATATAATATATATATATATATATATACAATATACAGGGTGTCCGTCGATTTTCGACCTTAACGAAAAAAATAAGTAGATTGGCTCAAATTAAAAAGAAATTATCTATATTGTTTTGGGATTGTCGCAATAATTACGGAAAAGTTAAATAAAGAAAATCGGCCAATCTGCGTGAGTAGAAGCGCGCGGCGACGAGAGCCGTCCCACTGTAATCCGATACTAGTCGCGCGGCGAAGCGGTGGGCGGGTCGTTTGAGACATGATACGATATATCGCAATACCGCGCCGAAAAATGACCCGTCCTTTTAATGGCGAGAAAATGATGCGCTATCATTTCCATACCACCTTGCGGTAGATAGCATGGTGCGCTTTTTTTTAGTGGTTTTCCCCATAGGCTTATTCCACTCTCAATTTAATGCAAAAATTGTTCAAAATGCCGTCCTCCTTCTCGTATGCAAAGTTCGGCCCTTCGAACAATATCGCAAGTTGCACGGTGCACCATATCTGGCGTAATAAGATCGAAGGTCGCAACAATGGCTTCGCGTACTTCGTTTTCCGAGGCTTGATGCCGATCTTTGATTAGACTTTTTATATGGCCCCATACAAAAAAATCTAGGACATTAAGATCTGGCGACCGTGCTGGCCAGGTGATTGGACCATTACGACCTATCCATCTGTCCAGAAAACGCGTTTAATATGTCGCGAACATCTCGACAAAAGTGCGCAGGAGCTCCATCGTGCTGATAAATTATTCGCGTTCGCACGTAAAGAGGTACATTTTCGAGAAGTTCTGTTAACGTATTTTGCAAAAAATCCGCATAAATTTCGCCATTTAAACGCGGCGGAAGAAAATAGGGACCAATCTGAAAATTTTAAACGAAAATTTTTAGCCGTATTCAAGCCATAATAAAAAAAATTGTTTTAATTTTATTGTTTTAATTTACGCTGTAATTATTTTAATTTATGCTTACTATTTGATTCCCGATTATTCCAGCCCATACATTTATGGACCAGCGAAATTGAAACGCGCCTTGACGAACGAGATGAGAATTTTCCTCTCCCCAATGTAAATAATTACGTGAATTAAATACACCGGAGTGAAAGTAGATTCATCGGTCCATAGAGTAATGTCCGGGAAAGATAAATCCCGTTGACATTGCGCGAGAAATCCTGCATATGATTTATCAAGAGTTATGCTGAATGTAATGTAAAAAATTAAATAAAGTGTAAAAAATTGATGATGGCAGTACCTTCACAAAAATTGATCCATGGTTGAAAATCCCTCGGTAAAATGTGCTGCACACATTGATAATGATACGGGTGTAATTCATTCACACGTAAAACTTGATGTACCACGTATCGCGAAAAACCAAATTCGTGTGTTACACGATGCACGCTAGTTCCAGGATTTTCGTAAAATGCGTCGAGAATCCTTTCTTCATCTCGTACATGAAAACGCATTCCTGGACCGGTTATCCCGACATTATGCACAAGACATCCAGTTTCAGGTAATTGCTGCACAATACGTAAAATTGTACGTCCACTTGGTTTTTGTGCACGCTCGGGAAATCAGCCTGCGCACTATGATTGTCCGCTCAGCTGTATTTGCGTGCTGCTGGTGTACGCAGTCTGGCAATAGCGTGCGAGAGTTAAGACGCTTTTACTAAAAATCTTGTGTTCCCGCAGTTAATTACCAGTGAAAATGAAATATACTCCGCAGGAATATATGGACATGATTGTGGCATACGGACTAGCGGGAGAAAATACTTATCATGCGGCCGCAATTTACATGGAATCATTTCTCGGGCGTGCACGAAAACCAAGTGACCGTACAATTTTACGTGTTGTGCAATAATTATATGAAACTGGGTGTCGTGCATAATATCGAGATAACCGGTCTAGCAGTGCGCCTTCGTGTACGAGATGAAGAAAGGATTCGTGAAGCATTTTATCATCGTATCATTATCAACGTGTGCAATACATTTTATCGAAGGATTTTCAATCGCGGATCAATTTTTGTAAAGGTACTGTCACCATCAATTTTTTACATTTAAGATACATTCAGCGTATAGTAATGGCATTTTGAATAATTTTCAAATTGAGAGTGAATAGGGAGGGAGAATAGGCCTATGGGGGAAACCACTATAAAAAAAGCGCACCATGCTATCTACCGCAAGGTGGTGTGGAAATGATAGCGCATCATTTTCTCGCCATTAAAAGGACGGGTCATTTTTCGGCGCGTATTGCGATATATCGTATCATGTTTCAAACGACCCGCCCACCGCTTCGCCGCGCGACTAGTATCGGATTACAGTGGGACGGCTCTCGTCACCGCGCTTCTACTCACGCAGATTGGCCGATTTTCTTTATTTAATTTTTCCGTAATTATTGCGACAATCCCAAAATAATATAGATAATTTCTTTTTAATTTGAGCCAATCTACTTATTTTTTTCGTTAAGGTCGAAAATCAACGGACACCCTGTATATATAATTAACATGGAAAATCACTATTATTTAGAAATTAAGTAACTTAGTATTAAAATTAAGTAACTTACTATTAAAAAAGAACTACGACAATTTTCTTTGTTTAAATGTGAAACAATGCTGTGCAATTTATTGAGAGGTTTGGTTTTTTTTGATTGCGATGACTCTGCGGTTACAAATTTTTCTGACATTTGTGTGTTACAGGAGATTTTTATCTTTAGGAGATAAATATTTTTCTTGTGTAACTAAAATGATAAAAAGACTACAAGATTACAAAATTATAAAAAGATTGTTATTAAAATTATAGAAACAAAAATAATTCACGAAATAAAAATATGGACATATCCTTATTTTGTGAAGAATGCTGCTGTATCGGACTTTTGTTTGATGTATTAGTTGACTTTAAAAGCTTGAAGATTTAACACGTGACTCATTACGAAAGAATAATTTTCCAACAGATGTTTCTTTTTGTTGACATATAGCTGATGTTTTTATAGATTTATAAGAAGTACTTTCAATTTATTTGAAAGACGAGAATCTGATGCAGGTACTTCACTACTTGTACCATGAGGAACATTTGATAGAGACTCATCTACTTCTTCATCATTTGATGAAGATGATATGTATCTTCTGTTCTTTTCTTGGTTGAATATAATCTGTTTCTGCTTCTGTTTGAGCAACTTCTCCCTCTAAAACAGTTTTGGCTGCTTTGAGAGCAATATTGTAGGTATCTGCAAGTGAGAAAATGCGTAAAGATATAACATAAAATACACATAATACTGAAACTCATTTTTTAATGAAACAAAATGTAGTTACATTTTAAGTATATTATATATTGGTACTAAAAGAACTTATATTCAAAACTTATACACAAAATATATGATAATACATCTCCAAAAGTTACACATTTACTATAGTAATGATGAAATTGAAGATTATAAATATCCCAATCCTGTCCTGGATCTATTTTTGACATGACCAAACGAGTAGTTTTAAGCTTATCTTTTTTAGATGGATACTTGCATTTAGTATTATTATCAAATAACCATTTGGAAGGAATCACTTCTATTAGTGTTTGAGATTCATCACATGAATCATCAAATTCCACAACTGCGAACTGAAAAGAACAATAAAATATTAGGCTGCAAATCAATAACTTGTAAAATAAAATATAATTAAAAAATAAAAGTTCTTACTGGTATTCTACTGAGTGTTGCAATGTACAAGAGGAATGCATACAAATGTTTCCTCATTATCAGGAAAAAGAACACATTTACAAAGAAAATGTTTAATTTATAAGCCGTTCTGTGACTTTGTAAACGAGATACTTTCATAATTCCAAGTTCAGAAGATGGGATAGGAAAATTATAATAATCTTCTTGTTCTATAAACTTATATTCTATTAGGAAAATTCGATTCTGAGGTGTTCGGATAACATTGTCCAAAATTACAATATCTCCACATTTAGTTTTAAAACAGCTGTTTGCTTCATTCTTAGTAAGAGTAACATTATGTAAAACAACAGTCTGAAACTGTTCTCCCTCAAAAGGATTATCTCCATTATATTAATTTTTCAACAAAATTTTATTGGGCTCATCTGTCTTTTTTTTTGTAACAAACCGTCCTTTGGTTTCTGCATCACGTCTAATTAATTGGTGTAAAGACTTGTAAATAGATCTCAAATGTCGTTTCATAATGCCCATAAAATTTTCATACTTAAAAGCTTAACTAAATGATTCCAAACTTCCATGATTTCGGCATTTATCGACTAAATGAATTAAACAATAAACGTTATAAACAATGAAACATTTATCAAAAATCTGAGACGAGTGCTTTATAAATTCTTTTAAAATTTCTTGAGCAGCATTGAGCATAATTGGATTTTGCACTAGAGTTGGATTGGACAGTATATATATTCCACTATGTAGAAGTAAGTAATTCTTATGTGTTAAGAGGTAGCGTGTTCTTAAAGATTCGCACACCATCGTGCAATAAGATACGCCTGAATTCTGTTGCTTTATACTTAGATATTTCATAAAAAGATCGAGATCGACGATTGAATTCTATAGGTACCCAAGGACTACAACGTAACATTTCTAGATACAATTGAGATTTAACTCTGTTATTAATTTTGCCCCTTGTTACAATGATTCCAAAGAGAAACTGTAACCATCGCTTAAAAATTCTTGCATACACGAGATGCATCGGATCAAGCCTGAACGTGGACACCATTCCACATTGTAAATTCCGTTCTAAAGGTGAAGTGTACTTATGATGTTCTGATTGATTTCTGTTTTTAAATGATTCATCCGTACGTAGAGATGCATTATCATATAAAAACACTTGACGATTTCTATGTCTAACACCTTTAACTGTGCATTTTTCACAGCAAAATGTACTGTTATGATTGTGAATACTCTTAATAAATTGTCTAGCTGGAGCATCTAAAATATAATTACCTATACTAAAAGTAATATTTTCACCATTAAATTCATAACCATTAATAGTCAAATTTTTAATATAATCCGATAAATCCTTCTAAATCATCAGGCTTTGAATGCCCATACACCGATTATAAAAGGAAATTTGTCACCATTAAGGCAACCTAAAATTGGCCAAAATTGATCATCTGTACTCTTATATAATTGAACACCATCGATATTAATATCCATTATAATTTGATTTTTATTTTGCAAGTAGTCTTCTAGTTAATATTTCATCAAGGTTAACTTTTATACCCTTATACCACATTAGACCTTGACCAACTTCTTTAATATTCACAGTACGAAGAGTATGAAGAATTGTTTTATATGATTTTGGCAAACCAGGGAAAATAACTCGCAATCCTGCTAAAAGCTTATCCATTTTTTTGAATGATATCTCGAACACCCCATTCTGTTAAAAAGTTCAATAAATATGCCTCTATGTCATTAATAGGACGATCTCTCAAATATTCAATATTACATTCGTTTTCTGCTTCATCACTACTGCTGTGTTCACTATATTCAGCATCTTCAATTTCATGATTTGGTAGATTATGTAATACGTCTTCTACAATTAAATCATTATCCTGAACATTATGGTTTTCTTCAATGTGCACAGCAAGTAAAACATGAGAGGAATTAGAACATGCTGCATCTAATATTATATATATTTTCCATCTCAATCAATTGATCCTCAATTTCAGCTTCACGGAAACTTAATATTATTATTATTACGAATGTGTGTGATATCCATACATCGTATGATATCTATTTAAAAATTAATTAGATTAAATAAGTGTTTTTAAATAAATATTTTATAAACACTTATTTAATCTAATTAATTTTTAAATAAATATCATACGATGTATGGATATCACATTCATAATAATAATAATATGTTAAATGTTTATTATGTCTACCACGCATTCTTCAATCGAACACATGATCGCGTTCGATAGCGCTAGTAGTACCTTAACCTACCGCAACCTATCATGACAAAAAACTGCTTGCCATTGCATTGTTGCGTCGTCGCGTCGTCACGTCGCAAGTAACATGTCCGCACGCGTTTCTTTCATCGAGTGATTTTAATCGCCAATAGTTATTATTCGACAGTGATTAGTGATAGAGTCATCAGTAAATTCCTCGTCTCATCGAGTGAGTAAATAAATGTGATTACGTTAAAGTTTATAAAAGAATGCAGTTCATGAAAGAAGAAAAACTTTCAGTTAATAATTTAGTGTGGATTTCTGCCTTGTGCAACGTGATATCTACATTAAATTTGAGAACGATCTATCGGAAAATTCATTTCTCCTTCAAGCAATTACAGCAATACATCAAAAGTCATCGAACAAGGTAATAATAACTATTTTTTGACGTTATGTGAAAACAGATCTCGAGAAAGACAGAGGGACAGTGTGTCAAAGAAAATTCATAAAAAGAGAGGGGTTTTTAGTGGGTAGGGAGTACCGAGTTGGTAATTGGACTTGATACTCGAGTCTCACATAACTCACTGGATCGACCGGTGAGTATGCATAAAATGCATTTTCCCCTCTCTCGTAAAAAAAAAAATTACAGGTGAGTGAGCGAATGAAAGAGAGAGAGAGAGAGAGAGAGAGAGAGAGAGAGAGAGAGAGAGAGAGACAGACAGACAGACAGACAGACAGAGAATGTATGTATTCGTATGTGTGTCTGTGCATGTGCAGCGATCAGCTGATCGCAGCAGGCGCCCCGCGTAAGCGACCGTAACGGCTGAATCGCGTCGCCCCTACCTGCCTCTTGTACCCGACCCATCATGCGTCAACTACTTTCTTTAATAATTCGAAAACTAAGCTTCGGACGAAATTTTGCAAAAGGAAAAATCGTCTTAGAATTGTCTCAATAATATGTCATTTCAGGGACACAGGGGTTATTTTGAATCACCCTGTATATATTAAAAATAATAAATACTTTGAAAAAATAAAGTATATTCCACATTAAAATAAACTATTAATTAATTATTTTTTAATGATAAAAAAATTATTATTGTATTAAAAGAAAAATAAATATAATTTGTCAATGTTATAACTGAAAAAAATAATTAAGACGCAAATTTAAGACGTAAGTCGCTTAAAATAATATTTTAATCAACAATTCAGTTTTTAATCAGTAACTATAATAGACTCTTCTGCGAACTGCAACAATATCTGAATATGGAAAATGTTTACTTTTAAACATCTTTATAATAATAAGCATATATATACACAGCTGAGAAATATACATCACATTTTCTAAAAATTAAAAAGATCAAAATTAAGTCAATATAAAAAGTCATTTTTTAGTCATTTCCGAAATCGAGATTTCAATGATCAAAAAATAACATAAATTTGGTCAATATGACGTCAAATTGACATCATTTTGACATTTCTGTTCTCCTTGGGACAATTCTTCGTTTTTGGCGCTGTGATAAAGAAATCTTTGCGTGACATGATACATGCGGTATACGCCAATCACATGGCGTAATGTAACATTGCACATGTTTTTGTTATCACGTGTCGGTACGTAGTTAATATGATATTGCATTCGTTTAGCTACGATGACGAGCGTATATCCATCAAAAAATCTCGGTCCAATTTCTGTCAACGCGGAAAAAAGACAGAGAAAGAGAGAGGGAGAGAGAGAGAGAGAGAGAGAGAGAGAGAAAGAGAGAGAATTTTTTATTTCAAAAACCTTTCATAAATTTTTTTATATTAATTATACAAAAAAATGCCAGAAAAAGGGAGTAAAAATTACTGCATGAGAAGCGAAAAAAATAATTCGCGTATTACTTAAGTTATATTCGCAATTATAACTTATTATTCATATCTGTAATAATATATTCTATACTTAGTAGTAATATAACATCCTTTATATTGCTAAAGGATTACAATTGTTATATTTATGTTATGTATCGCGAGTTATATGTGTGTTATATTACAAAGAACTAGTATTATTATGAATTATATATAATATGTAACAAAGAAATATAATTTTGTTCTTTTAAAGTGCTCTCAAAATTATATAACATTTACATCTTGTCTATATAACTGTGAAATATAACATTTTTCTCTTCATATGCTCGGTTATGGAACAGTTACATATTGGTTTGCTGGGACACAGCGTAAATCGGGTAATTTTTAATTAGTCTGATACAAGTTTTATAATTATATTTATAATTATATTTAACTAAATTTATGCCACTTATATCATGTTTAATATTATTTTAATCGTAATATTCTCATTATTCTATTCAAATTACTTTCAAATGAATAAAAAATGCATTTTCTGACATGATACTTTATTTATATTCACGAATATATGTCAGAAAATAAAATGCATTTTTTATTCATTTGAAAGTAATTTTAATACAATAATGAGAATGTTACAATTAAAATAATATCAAACACGATATAAGTAACATAAATTTAATTAAATATATAATTATAAAACTTGTATTAACAGATTACCCGATTTACGTGTTTGATATCATTTTAATCGCAATAATCTCATAAATTTATTGAAATTATTTTCAAACCGATGTAATTAAAAATAAAAGTTTTAATTTTTATTTTATAAGATATTTACATTTTCATGAATTGCAAATGGATAGAGGAAATAAAGAAACCGATTGTAAGAGACTTCGAAACTCTTTGATTATACAGGGTGGGCCATTTTACGGGACCCACCCAAATTTCTCCGTTGGTAAGGCAGATACAGAAAAATGTTTTAGACAAAAGTTGTATAGTTTCGAGGGGGACATAAGATGGTACCATTGTTTTGACCTTGAAGAGTAATTTGAAGGTCACATGAAGGTTACCTTAAATTTCTTAAATGGAACCTACTATTTCTTGTTACATATTCTTGTAGGTTATCTCGAGAGCTTTCCAAAACACTATAATAAAATATTTTTTCATTGAGTAATTTTCGAATTATGAGGCTCCAAAGCAGTACTTTGTAGTACTGTTTGTTTAAATGCGTTTATCTTACTTTTAGCATTACCCAGAAACAACGACGTGGACGTAGTAAGTTCTGTTTCCTTTGGGGTGCTTGTTTACCGTGAGTCCCCTTGCCTCTCACGTTTGGGGTGCTTGTTTACCGTGAGTCCCCTGCTTGGGGGTGGTTGCCCTTGCCTCTCACGTTTGGGGTGCTTGTTTACCGTGAGTCCCCTTGCCTCTCACGTTTGGGGTGCTTGTTTACCGTGAGTCCCCTTGCCTCTCACTATTATAACAATTATAATTATTAACCACGAAGCAAATGTTCGAAGTTATCTCCATTGGCTTCAAGGCATAAATTTAATCGCCTCTGGAAATGTTGTACTGTTTTTAGCAAAGTTTCTCTTGGAATCGCTGCGCAAGCTCGACGAATACGGTCTTTCATGTTTGCTCTAGTTGTTGGCCGTTGTGCAAAAACAACATTTTTTAAGTAGCCCCATAAATAAAAATCTGGAGATGTGAGATCTGGTGAGCAAGGAGGCCAGTTAACTGGACCTCCTCGTCCGATCCATCTCTCATTGTAGTTATAATTTAGGAAGTCACGTACTATTCGTGCAAAATGTGGTGCTGCACCATCTTGCTGGAGCCACATTTTTTGTCTTGTAGCTAAAGGAACATCTTCTAACAATTCTGGCAACCGATCTCTTAGCAACTCCAAATAGCTATCTCTATCAACATTTCTCTCAAAAAAATAAGGACCAATGAAATAACCATTGACTATGCCACACCATACCATAAGGCTCCATCGATTTTGATGGTCTACAAGTATGTGCCAGTGGGGATTTTGATTTGACCAATAATGAGAATTGTGCCTATTAAGTTGTCCATCACTACAAAATTTAGTCTCATCAGAAAAAAGTACAAATCTAAAAAAATTGGATCATTTGCTATCATTCTTAAAGCCCATTGGCAAAATTCAATACGCATTTGAATATGATGTGGCCTTAACTTTTGAACCAAAGTTATGTGGTAGGCATGACATCTAAGAACATTCAGAATTCTTAAAGCCGTTCTTCGTGATATACCAATTTCTCTTTCAATTTGGCGACTGCTAATATGAGGGTCAAGATAAATAACTGCTAGGATAGTCACAGCGCGAGCATCATTTTCGTCGTATTCGTGGCGCCTGCGTTGGCGAGCAAGATGTCCACCGCGAGCTCTTTCGGTTACTCTACGTATTGTCCTATGATTTGGGTGTCTCCTAATTGGAAAGCGTTCAGCGTATCGTCTTGCCGCTGCACGAAAATTGTTATGACATTCCCCTAAAACCGTTATAATATCAACAATTTCATTAGGCGGATATTCAGCCATGTTTACATATGGATAAAGATCGAATTTTACAAGAAAAGCTTGTTTACATACAAATGTTTACATACGGACTATCCTAGCCTGTGATCACGGTCGCCTGACTCCCGCGACGATCCCGTTCTAACACCCTGCCCCTCTACCGTTAAGTCGAGCTAGTCGACCCCTCACGCGCGGTGCGTTTTGGCTCTTTATTTGATCGCGCGCGTTCGCCCAAAAAGCGCGTGACAAAATTTGGCCATACGGGAGATGAGCGGGATTCGTCGAGCTTGCGCAGCGATTCCAAAACTTTGCTAAGAACAGTACAACGTTTCCAAAGGCAATTAAATTTATGCCTTGAAGCCAATGGAGGCAACTTCGAATATTTGCTTCGTGGTTAATAATTATAATTGTTATAATAATGAGAGGCAAGGGGACTCACGGTAAACAAGCACCCCAAACGTGAGAGGCAAGGGGACTCACGGTAAACAAGCACCCCAAAGGAAACAGAACTTACTACGTCCACGTCGTTGTTTCTGGGTAATGCTAAAAGTAAGATAAACGCATTTAAACAAACAGTACTACAAAGTACTGCTTTGGAGCCTCATAATTCGAAAATTACTCAATGAAAAAAATATTTTATTATAGTGTTTTGGAAAGCTCTCGAGATAACCTACAAGAATATGTAACAAGAAATAGTAGGTTCCATTTAAGAAATTTAAGGTAACCTTCATGTGACCTTCAAATTACTCTTCAAGGTCAAAACAATGGTACCATCTTATGTCCCCCTCGAAACTATACAACTTTTGTCTAAAACATTTTTCTGTATCTGCCTTACCAACGGAGAAATTTGGGTGGGTCCCGTAAAATAGCCCACCCTGTAGATCATCTCCCTCGCTCTCTATTCATGATCTTGCTTTCTCCGTCACACTTGACAATCGTGATAGACAGCTCGAAAAGATAAGCGGACCAAAAAATCGAGAGCGAGCGAGACTAGTAATAGATGCAACCGAAAGAAACATAATAATGAGAAAGAAAGATCCGATTCATGAACTCGAGTCCTCGTTACTCGTGCTATTTCTATCTCGTTCGTTCTCATTGTTATTTCGCTCGTTCTTATTACCTCGCTTCCTCATAACTCTTGCATCACTTTTATACATACATACGTCCATACATACACACGAGAGGCCTTCAATCGGACACAGTACAATTGGACACGGGGCAAATAGACATGGAGCAAATGGACACGAAACATTGCACACGGTTCATTTGGACACGGTTCAACTAGACACATAAAAACGCACACCGATCAGTTGGACACGTAAAAATGCACACCGTTCAGACGTACACTGTTCAGTTACACACCGCTCAAATATACACCGTTCAGTCGGTCACGAAAAAATGCACACCGCTCAGTTGGCCACGAACAAATGCACACCGCTCAGTCGGCCACGAACAAATGCACACCGATCAGTCGGCCACGAAAAAAATGCATACCGCTCAGTCGGCCACGAAAAAAATGCACACCGCTCAGTCGGCCACGAACAAATGCACACCGATCAGTCGGCCACGAAAAAATGCACACCGATCAGTCGGACACGTAAAAATGCACACCATTCAGTTGCACACCGTTCAGTTGCACACCGTTCAGTTGCACACCGTTCAGTTGTACACCGTTCAGTTGCGCGCACACACACACACACACACGGGGGGGGCAAGAGGGGCTTCGCCCCTCCCTCCCGCACCCACCCCGTCTCCCTCGCTTCGTGTGCAAAGTTGTATTTGGTGCAAAGTTGGTGCACTATCGGGTTGGTGTGCATCTTTTCAGTGTACAATTGAACGGTGTACGTCTGATTGTGAGTGGTGTGCAACTAAACGATGTGCATTTTTACGTATCCGACTGATCGGTGTGCATTTTTTCGTGGCCGACTGATTGGTGTGCATTTTTTCGTGGCCGACTGAGCGGTGTGCATTTTTTCGTGGCCGACTGATCGGTGTGCATCTTTTCGTGGCCGACTGATCGGTGTGCATTTGTTCGTTGCCGACTGTGCATTTTTTTGTGGTCGACTGAACAGTGTCCAATTGAACGGTGTGCAACTGAACGGTGTACATTTGAACGGTGTGTAACTGAACGGTGTATGTCTGAACGGTGTGCATTTTTACGTGTTCAACTGATCGGTGTGCGTTTTTATGTGTCCAATTGAACCGTGTACAAATGAACCGTGTGCAATATTTCGTGTCCATTTGCTTCGTGTCCATTTGCCCCGTGTCCAATTGTACTGTGTCCGACTGCACCGCTCCCCATACACACACCCACACACATATACACACGCAACACAGACAACACACACACACACACACACACACACACACACACACACACACATATATATATATACACATGTACAGATTATATATTTTACCAGATGCGGTTTGCATGTGCGCTCTAGTTATTAATTAAAAAATACTTTTTAAAAAATATTTATCCCAAAGGCGATTTATTCGTGAACCAGTGATTTTTAGAAATATTTTATACAAGATGCGGTTTGCATATGCGCTCTGGTTATTAAAATATTTATTTCAGAGGCGATCTATTCGTGAGCTGATTATTAAAAAAATCCAGGCGATCTAATTCGTGTGTTGGTTATTCAAAAGAAATCCAGAGGCGATCTAATTCGTGTGCTAGTTATTCAAAAAAAATCCAGAAGCGGTTTAATTCGTATGCTGGTTATTCAAAAAAAATCCAGAGGCGATCTAATTCGAGTGCTGGTTGTTTTTAAAAGTATTTCATACCAGATGCAGTATGCATGTGCGCTCTAGTTATTAAAATATTTATTTTATAGGCGATCTATTTGTGAGCTGATTATTTAAAAAATCCAGAAGCGATCTAATTTGTGTGCTGGTTATTCAAAAAAATCCAGAGGCGATCTAATTTATGTGCTGGTTTAAGATAAACCCAGAGGTGATTTAATTCTGATCTGGTTATTTAAAAAAAATTTGGGAAGCGATCTTAATTTATGTGCTGGTTACTTTCAAAAATATTTTACATCAAATACGATTTACATGTGCATTCTGGAAGCGAAATTTAAACGAAATTTAATTCAGAGATCATAAAGACACTGCCTCAACTAAAATTTGATAAGATTAAAAAGATAAAATGAATCATTGAACCGATTTTTACACATTATAAGAGGATTCTTATTTTGAAAGTGTGCTATATATTGCGATAATTCTTCTATAATAGTAGCATTTCATATAGCGACAGAAGCTAACAAATTATTGGAGCAAATTATACTGATCGTTGGCGGCTTCCTTTGATAACATTAAGTTTCGAATGTATGATAGTCTACCGGCTGGTATCTATTGGTATCTATTGATGCCTAATAAAAATTATTTTCATTGCCGTTGTCTACAAATAATATAATATTTGAAAAACTTCAACTTGATAGCATATGCTGTGAAATTTATGTTGTGACTTTCCTTACACTACTATAAACTATAACCTTAAAAGAAAATCTTTGTAAGGAAAAATATTTCAATAATGTGAAATGTACAAAGTAACATTTTTTTTTAAATTATAGGAGAAAGTAAATTGCCTTTTCTAAAATGATAAATTATATATCTTACATTTATCATATCTGATCACAATATTCCAATGAATATCGTTAGAAAAGACGCCTCATTATAAATATCTTATTTGCATATATCAGAGAGACGAAAAAAAATATATTATGATTGCGTCTGCAAATGAACGATGAAACTTATTATATTATCGATATAAATCTATCATTTCGATGCTTTTGAAACAAAAAATGTATTATGAAAATATTTATATTATTTATAAATTTTACGACATTACATTAATTTGCATAAAACATTTTATATTGTTAGTTTCTGATTATATCGATTTAACAAGCGTCGTGCATAAATTGTTAGTAAATTGTAAATTTGTAGAAAGTTATATGCAAATATCTTTTTTATTGTATATACAGAATGTCGCAGAGTATTATACATATATAAACGCTTGTAAAAAGCGCAGTAAATTGAAGAAACAAGTCCCATAGCATCTTACCATTTTCGCAATAGAAAGAAATAAAATAAATTAATTAATATTATATTCTTGAATGAACCTAAATCTTATATTAAGGATAGTTTGACCTTTGCTAAAAATTTGAAAGATAAATATATTAATGATGACGATGTAATGATTTCGCTGGATGTTGCCGCATTATTTATTAATATTCCTGAAGATTTGGTGTGGAACGCCGTCACTAAACGTTGGAATTACATTGCTTCTAACACTAAATTTAATTTATCTCAGTTTTTGTACGCGATAGAAACGGTTTTGGATTCCATTAGTTTTTCGTTTAATGGACAGTTTTATGAACAGATTTTCGGTAGCCCTATGGGGTCTCCCCTATCTCCTATTTTAGCGGACATCGTTATGGATGATTTGGAAACACATTGTTTGAGTCAGTTAAGTTTTAATGTTTCGTTGTATTATAGATATGTTGATGACATTTTTACCATTGTTCCACACTCAAAGATTGACGAGATTGTATCGACTTTCAATACTTATCATCAACGTTTGACATTTACATACGAGACTGAGTCTGATTTTTGCATTAGTTTTTTGGACACCATGGTTATTCGTTCTGACGGTCGGCTTTTGACCGATTGATATAGAAAGCCTACTTGTTCTAACAGTACATACATTAATTTTCATTCCAAGCATCCGTTTAAATACAAAATGAACACAATTTATAATCTTGTCAATCGCGCTATTTTATTATCAGACGTTCGATTTCATTTTAAGAATATCGACATTGTCAAACAGATTTTTTTCCAACAATTGTTTTCCAAATCAAATTATTAACCGTTACGTTAAAAAAAGACTTGAGTTTTTAAAACATCGTGACAATGGCTGCGTTCAGCAGAAAATGCTGTTTTGCAACAGTTGTAAAATTCGTGAATCTGATTGGTGTATGCTCTTAGATTCAGCCAAAATTAAAAGCATACACCAATCAGGCTCACGAATTTTACAACAGCAAAGCAGCTTTTTCTGCTGAACGCAGCCAATGTAAATACAAATTCTGAGAGTGATAATGCGGCTACACCTTTTTATATTTTTTTACCGTTTATGGATGGCTTTAGTGATGAGACCACGTCTTTAATAATATAGGTCTTAATATCGTCTAAAACTTAACGTTTTGATTAAACACGGAAAAGATAGATTGCTTACTAACAACAGGACCGAAATCGTATATAAATTAGACTGCAAAAATTGTAATAATTCATATATAGGCCAAACGAAAAGACATTTAGGCACTCGTGTCAGAACATTTTAACAATATAAAATTGCACGAAAGCAATCTATCTGTGATTAGTAAACATAAATTAGAATTCAATCATGACTTCGATTGGTCAATACCGATTATTTTACACAACGAAAGACACGTGAGAAAGAAAGAAATTGCTGAAATGTTTTTTATAAAAAAGTTTGACAACACAATTAACTTGCAGAAGGACACTGAGAGTCTGAACAGTATTTATGATAAACTAATAAAAGCTGTTAGCCTCTCTCCTTGTTTGTGAGCGGTAGGCTGACTTGACGATCTTGACAAGTGATTTCTCTTTTCTTATTACTTATTGGTTAACTAAGATTTTGTACGTATATATTAATTTTTTTTCCTTTTTTTCTCCTTTTTTATTCACTTCATATTGTTTTTATAATATTGTAAACTTTTGTAGTTCACTTGAGAAGAACCAAAACCAATGGTTTAAACGTTGTGATTTTCTATCAACCAATAAAGTGCCAATGTGGTTGATCTAAATTACGTTATTTTATAAATTAATTAATTATATAATAATATTAAATAAAATCGATCGAATGTGTATCTACGTGTGTGTTTGTGTGTATGCGTGTGTGTGTGTGAGAGAGGAAGAGAGAGAAAGAGAGAGAGAGAAGCGCTCGGCCGTTCAAGCTATTGCATGATTCAGTGTGTTAGGCGGGAGCGTCCGAAATGACCACATTCGAAATGGCCACGGATAAATTTGATCACCTTCGAAACGGCCACGTTCGAAACGGCCACGTTCGAAACGGCCACGTTCGAAACGGCCACGTTCGAAACGGCCACGTTCGAAACGGCCACGTTCGAATGGTCACGTTCGTAATGGCCACGTTCGAAAGGCCACGGAAATTGGTCACGTTCGAAACGGCCACGTTCGAAACGGCCACGTTCGTAATGGTCACGCGTTCGTAATGGCCACGTTCGGAATGGCCACGTTTAGCCCGAGTTTTCTCTCTCTCTCTCTCTCTCTCTCTTTCATACACACACACACACACGTAGATACACATTCGTTCGATTTTATTTAATATTATTATATAATTTATTTATTTTATAATTTCTATTATTGCGAAAATCATAAAATGCTATGGGACCTTTTTCTTCATTTTACTGCGCTCCTCACAAGCACTTATATTGTATGTATAGTACTTTGCGACACTCTGTATATACAATAGAAAGAATTTGCATATAACTTTCTACAAATTACAATTTATGCACGACATTTGTTAAATCGACATAATCAAAAGCTAACAATATAAAATGTTTTATGCAAATTGTTTGATGTAATATTGTATTCGTAAAATTTATAAGTACATAATATTTATAAATATTTTTACAATATATTTTTATTGTATATATATATATAGCTAAACGAGATCAATGATATTAGAATTATGTTTAAATATATACGCAATAAAGACAAACTTATGCTCTAAAATTGTTGCTTGTGCGAGACGATAGAGCAGTGAAAATGCAACATATTTTTTGTTTCAATAAATATAATTAATACAATATAAAGAAAAGTTTTCACATTGCTCTTTCTAAAATATGCATGTCTTTTTATATTAGATAATATTGTCGGTAACATAACTATAAGTGTTGTAATGTACCGACACTTTTAGTTATGTTAAAATGAGGGCGCCTACCCCTCGGAGTTCGGCTGTGACTCAGGCATCCTCTTAAATTTACAAAATAATACAGAAAAGTAATACAATATAATGGAATAGTAATACTATATAATACAATAAAATAAAATAGTAATGCAATATAATATAATATGTAATATAACATAATATTAAATAATTAAAAATATATCTAATATTCATAATATGAATTATATTGTAATGTAATATAATATTTTTATACAATATTATACAATACAAAATGTTAATATTATATTGTACAAGTAATATTATATTGATTAAATACAATTAAACAATTATTAATTTTTATATTATTACTTTTCATATTATCATTATACAGAAAAGTAATACAATATAATCTGTAATATAATATAATATTAAAAATATACCTAATATTCATAATATGAATTATATTGTAATGTATTATAATATAATATTTTTATACAATATTATATAATACAAAATTTTTAATATTATATTGTACAATTAATATTATATTGATTAAATACAATTAAACAATTATTATTTTTATATTATTTTTATTTTAGTGAATAATTAAGTATATACGTTTATAAATATAATCACAATCATTTATTCTGTATTTTTAATTTCTAAATAGTTAATATCTTAGAAATCTTGTTTTTCAATTATTGAATAAAGATCGAAAATATTTTGTTTGTTTTTCGATCTCCGACCAGCGTGTTCCCATCTTCTGTGCAACATCGGTAATTGAAATGACTGAAATTTTGAGCCTTTTTTTACAAATTTTTATCTTAACGGAATATTTTAGTAATTATTATCAATAAATGATTTCATATTTAATAATTGTAATATATATATTGTATATATTACATTTATTGTATATATTATATTGTATATATTATATTATTGTATATATTGTGACGTGACGCTTGGCGATCCGTCACAAGGATCGCGAGATCCGACCGGAAACACTTTTGGGCCCTCGTTCTCCCTTGATTTAGGGAGAGAGAGCGAATATTGGAGGCGAGAATAGACTCGCCTCTCGAGCGTAAAATTATGTTTGCGAGATTTATTAGAGTAAAACTTAGCGATCGTGAAGATGGACATTGACGGAATCTCCTCCGATGACTCGACCCGGCGTAGAAGACCCAGCTAAAGGAAGTTCGGGACGAGCGGAGGCGCCGATTAGGAAGAGAACGCCCAGCTAAGTATTCTTACCCGCCCTATAAAATTTGCCACATCTATTTCAAACTGTCGCTGTCGCCCCTGTAAATCTCCGTATAACCAACAGGTACAAGGAATAATAGCGGGGATCCCGAAAACGGAGCCAGCTCGGCCGAATTCAGCGCTACCAAGAGATCAGAGAAAGATATCGGCGAGCAGCTACCGGAAGGAAACCTCCCACTGAGCTGCAGCAAAAGAATTAGGAAAATTCCGAGAGGGTGCGACAGGCGCAAATACGGCCGTGAAGGCCGCAGGAACAATTGAGGCCCGCAACGATCCTGAGGGTTGCGGAAGCGCCCCAAGTGGCCTATTTACAAATTAATTGCCGGCGCGATTCCGACGGGCCTCCCGCTCGTCACTGTTCGGCGGACCTGCGTGAGAGTACGACGGCCCAAATATATCGATCACTAGTGCGGATGCCGAGAGCATCGAGGATCTACAGGAGTCATCGGTGAGACGAACGTCGACTTCCTCAGGCCGTTTAGTAGAGTATCAGGTAGAGTTAGCCCGAACAGAGTCCGTGTCGAATTGTTGCCGTCTTAGAGTCTTTTATTCGCGTTATTGATAATTGCGCAGTAGAGCGCGACGGCCGGCCGACATTTTTGTTCGAGCTACAATAATATTAAGTGCCCTCTCTCCCGGTTAAGCGCCGACAGTCATTTTTTTTGTATCTTGTAATGATTAATGTAATATTGCGAAATTCTGTGTTTAGTAATTTTTCGATTTGCGAACTCACACACACAGGCGATTGCGATATTCGATAGCCGACGGTTGCGTTGCGGCATCGACTCGCGTATCCCCGCGGCGTGAATCTCCCGGTATTTTGTTATAGTTTATCGTTCGTGTTTTTGAGATTTA
The DNA here is from genome assembly GCA_030586385.1 of Camponotus fellah. Taxonomy (NCBI): domain Eukaryota; kingdom Metazoa; phylum Arthropoda; class Insecta; order Hymenoptera; family Formicidae; genus Camponotus; species Camponotus fellah. The sequence goes on from JAPIVC010000470.1 coordinate 49,116, forward strand.
TATTACCGATTATTGTTCGCGTTTGCGTCCGATCTTTTATACTGTATGATTATTCAGTCATTTGTGCCTGTATTATCGCTCAAGGCTTATCTTTATCTAACTCACGTTTATTAAAGTCAATTCTCTCGATTTTGTATTTGACCAGTTTGTTTATCGTTATTATTAACATCTTTGATTTATAACAGACGAACGTCAGTAATCGAAACTATCATCGTGACATATATAATCAATAATTTAATTTGAATTTGTGACTGCCGAGGCTCTATTACGTCTCGCGTAGCGCGAAATTCCGAGACTTTTTTTTATGTTGCTTTTTCCATCGAGTAGCACGTGATATCGCGGTGATCACGTTCGAAGACCGGCCGTCGCTGCCGGTAAATATACTCAAATCGATTATATTATCTGAAATAAAACGGGAATCTGTCTTACATCGACCATTGTCGGTTATGTGATCTTTGTTAAATATATTTATCTTTGTTAACCTCTTGTTTTAAATTGCAGCCACCTTGTATTCTTGATCCTTCCTTGTACGTTATCAAAACGGACCGTCCCTCTACCAATTCCGAGACAGGGCTAGCCGAGCGTCCGTCGCGATTACTTTTTGAGTGTTCGTAGATTTTTATTGCGTATGGTCAGTACTGAGTCTGGTTTTAGAGTGGTGCGAATGATCGCACCTGGCGCCCAAACACTTCGGAGATACATTTTTAGTAAAAATCATGCCGAAGGTGTGCTGCGGGCCAACGACATCGGTCCTAATTAATTTCTTGCCCAAAAAAAAATTAACGGTCACAATATTATATTGTATATATTATATATTTGTATATATTATAATATTTTCACATACAGAGTATCATTATAAGCAGAATTATAGAAAAATATTATATAAAACATATAACAATAATAGCGAAAATTAAATTTAAGAAAAAATTAGAAAAAATATAGAAATTTGATTCATCTAAAATTTACCTTGGCCAATTGTCCTTTAAGAATACACATTGTTAATTATAACAATTAATGTTACAATTTCATTGATTCTCCTATTAAGACTAAAACAATATTATAACTAATTCGTACAATAAATCTTCACATCTATGTGTAGTATATCTTTATTAAATAATATCGTCACCTGTGTTTTCTTGTTTCGTAATTACTTAATAAACTTCTAAGCATATATTTAGTATGCCTTTCAATTACAGAAAGAAAAATATTAGCAATTAAGGCATAAGCTCACTCTATCGATTCAAATTGAAGATAAGATACATTATACAAGTTTTAAATAAAATTTCTGACATTTTTGTTTCTAAATAATTATTTATAATTTCTGAATTTTTACTGTAAGCTAAACATTCTAAATTTGTATCATTTCCTTTTATATAATCATTAAAAACTTTTTCATGTCATCACGATATCGTCTCGATCCACCGTTTTCAAACCATTACAATATGTCCATCTTTTAGGTGGGACCTCCCATTTCACCCCTTCTAGGTATGTTCGGACGAGTTGACCAACATGTGGCCTAGCGTTGTCGTGCTGCAAAATCAGCTTCTCGTGTCTATCGCGCCATTCCGGCCGTTTTTCTTGAATAGCTTGTTTCAAACGCATTAGTTGAAGTCGGTAACGTTGGGAATTGATAGTTTCGGACGGTTTCAGCAGCTGATAGTAGACTACACCCCGCATGTCTCACCAGATACAGAGCATGATCTTTGACCCGTGAATATTGCGCTTTGGCGTTGATGGACCTGATTCACCTGGCTTCACCCATGCTAGTTTGCGTTTAGGATTGTCGTAAATGAATCCATTTTTCATCGCCAGTGATAATCCGATGCAAAAAAACCCTTTCTTTCTTGTTGTTGAAGCAACATTTCGCACGTGACTAAACGTCTTTCAATGTCCCTTTTCTTTAACTCGTATGGTATCCAATTTCCTGCCTTCTGAACCATTCCCAGCGCATGTAGGCGTTTTCCAACGGTGGACCGATCAACACCCAATGCTGCAGACAATTCTTCAAGTGTCTGACCTGGATCAATATCAAACAATTCCTCAAGTTCCTCATTTTGGAACTTTTTTGAGACACCATCGTGTTCTTTGTCGTTGACATCGAAATTATCACTTTTCAATATCTGCAAGTTGGCTCCAATGGAGCATGGTCACCGTAAACATCCACAAGCAAACGGCACTTTTCCGCAGCACTTTTCTTCAAAAGATAGTAGTGAAGAAGAACTTCCCGCAAATGCTGCTTTTTTGGAACATATTCCGACATTTTCGATGCGATATGAATACTTGCTGTTTGCACTCCAAACAAAAGTCTTATACTGCGTTTAACAACTCACATACACACCTTTTAAATTCATGTATTGAAAAGTTAAAAAAGATGCAAGCGATACTATTAATGCCATCTATGGAGAAACGATTAAAACTTATTCTCATATTCAATATTAATTGTTTTTTTCAAGATTTGCTAGATGCAATTTCAAATGACTCCTAGATTTTACTTCGCAAGAATTTTCATTTATAATACATTCCCACTTTCTTGTTTTAAATATTTAGTATAGTCGTTGATGTTACTTTCGTCATATAGATTCTAATAAATAAATCTAAAATTCTGCATAAAATCAAACCTTAGCACGCCCTAAAATTTAATAACTATCATTATATTTAGTTTATTTATTTATTATTTACAAGAACAGATGTAATGTACGCGCAAACATTTTTACGAAATAATGTTCTTTCATATTTCTTTAATATTTATGTGACTTCGTAGCATCAATATCATAATAAGTAGATTTACCTATTTCTTATTTGTATGTGAATAATTGTGTATATATTTTACTACCAAATAGGTATGGATTTTGTATCATTTAATGAATTTTTAACACACAGATCGATATATAAAGTGTTTCATAAAATTGTAAAAAATGTTTCATAAAATTGTACTAACGTTCGTAAGTGGATAAAACGCAATAAACTGAACAGAAAGATTCTTTACCATTCTATAATTTTTGTAATAATTTTAATTTATTAAAATATTAATTAAAAATGTGAATAGAAGAGCATTTCGCGCCGGTGTGAAGTTATATTATGTTCAAAAATTGAAAGATTTATTAAAAGTTCTATTTGCATCTTAAATAGCTCTATAGTTCCTGATAGGTTTTAGAAATAGTTCCGGTGATTTAAAGAAATTGCATTTTGGAAATATGAGGTGTCAACTTCCAGGTGGCACCGCAACGTGCGGAAAGTCCCATTTAAACTGTGCAAATTCTATAGTTTTATAATTCCAGATAGGTTTTAACAATAGTTCCGACCGTTAAATATTTTTAATTAATTTTTTAATATTGAAATCGACATCTAATCTTTCGCTAAAAACGATCAAAACTTTTACGCCATTTACTCCACAGCTTCAAGCCTTAATACTTATCGAGAGAACGCTTCGGAGTGCAAACTGAACTGTAATCAGAACACCGAAATAAAAAAAATTTCAGTCTTTCTGGACTTGAAAACAGTGACCTCAAAATCAGTGATTTTTTCGCCTATTTTTGGTCTCGCGATATTGGAACTGAATTGTGTGTCAAATGATACCTTATGACAGGACATCAATCACAAAAAATTTTTAAGTTGAGATGAGAATTGATTCCAGAGATATGGGAGGTCAAAATAATCAAATCATTAACACCTCAGCCCGTACACTTTAAAGCACGAATTTTTTTTTCAGTCCGATAATTTAAAACTTCGTACCCGGGGGTTTTGCTAGCTGCTGACAATGAATTTGAAGTCAGATTTTTAAAATTCATAATGGCCGATTTAATATGACGGACCATGCATTTAAAAAATGTTTTAATTTCTTTTTCTTGTTAAGTAAATCGATCCACAAGTATGTGTGAAAACATTCCCTCCACATGCTGGCATAAAAATTCGTGCTTTAAAGTATGGGCTGACGCATTAATGAATTTTAATTACTTCCCATATCTTTGGAATCAATTCTCATTTCAACTTAAAAATTTTTTGTGATTGATATCTTGTCATTTGGCACATAATTCAATTCCAATATCGCGGGACCAAAAATAGGCGATTTTTGCGGTCACTCTTTCAACACTCGTCGCAGCTGTGTTCGGATTTTTTACAATATTTACAAAAGGGCCTAGCGGAGTAAGCATATAAAATCTGCCCTTGATCATACAGAGCTGACATTAATGTCACAAGTTAGTACCAATATGATAAAACTTTCCACCAAATATTATTTTAAAAAATTCATTTTTTTAGGAGTTATAGAGGGAGAAAGTAAAATCAAAAAATGTATTTTTCTCGAAAATCACTTGACCGATTTTGATGAAAAAAATATATGTTATGTAGACTAATAAAACTAATTAACAAAAAAAATTTCCAAAATGTTTGCCAAAAAAAACACAAAAAAAAATTTTTGAATTTTTGAATATTTTTTTGAGGATGATATTTTAGAGGTACCATTTTGAAATTTTTACGAAAATTTCTCTTAAGTGTCCACTATAACATACATTTTTTTCAAATTTTTTAAAATGGTGGAACATAGTTAAAAATACGAAAATCGTAAGCGTCGCGTCACTCCGACTTAAACATAGTGCAGTGCCATTCCGCGTTGCGGGTGTTCAATGTGATTTTAATAGCACATATGTACGTCTGCAATTAGCCTATAATATTTTTTATGTATACTTTTTAATTTTTATATTTAGTTTCCAGAGTTTACCATGTGGAGATTGCAGTACGGTTTTAAACTCCTTATCGGAGTGGCTTTTTTAACGTGAGTCCCCTCGCCTCTTATTATTTCCGTAAAATCGGGGTGCTTTTTAAATGTGAATCCTCTTGCCTCTCACTACATCTACGATTTATTTAATCTTCTTCACTAAAATCAAATTCGTAAAAAATGAGAAAAATGTGCTTAAAGTTGAAGTTCAGTCTCAACGTTTCTCGCACAAAATACCGGTGTTTTTTAAGGTATACACGTAACAGCACAGGAATTTCTGGAGTAACACATTACGTATGTGAATGCGCTAATGAGCTACGAACAAGGACGGGTTTCGATAGCACACAAGCCCGATAGCGCACGAGTGTTGCTAATTGATCAGTTAGAACACTAGGACTTTCTGATCAACTGTGCTGGTTACCTTAAGCATCAGGCGATATGTATGGTTGTGGGCTATCGGGCTCGTGAGCTAACGGGATCCTTCCTACGAAAAATTGGATGCTGCTGTCATATTGCCGCAATTATATATTATTTATCTCATGCAAGATATTTAGCGAAAATTTTGAAACCAGCAGAAATACTGAGCGATCTGTTTAAGAAAACAAATAACATTCCAGTACTAGACAGTGATAGTGAAGAAGATTAAATAAATCATAGGTGTAGTGATAGGCAAGGGGACTCACATTCAAAAAACATCCCGATTTTACGGAAACATAGTGAGAGGCGAGGGGACTCACGTTAAAAAAGCCACCTCGATAAGGAATTTAAAACCGTACTGCAACCTTCACGTGGTAAACTCTGGAAACTATAAAAATTAAAAAGTATACATAAAAAGTATTATAGACTAATTGCAGACGTATGTACATATGTGCTATTAAAATCACATTGAACACCCGCAACACGGAATGGCACTGCACTGTGCTTAAGCCGGAGTGATGTGACTCTTACGATTTTCGTATTTTTAACTATGTTCCACCATTTTAAAAAATTTGAAAAAAATGTATGTTATAGTGGACACTTAAGAGAAATTTTCGTAAAAATTTCAAAATAGTACCTCTAAAATATCATCCTCAAAAAAATATTCAAAAATTCAAAAATTTTTTTTTGGTGTTTTTTTTGGCAAACATTTTGGAAATTATTTTTGTTAATTAGTTTTATTAGTCTACATAACATATATTTTTTTCATCAAAATCGATCAAGTGGTTTTCGAGAAAAATACATTTTTTGATTTTACTTTCTCCCTCCATAACTCCTAAAAAAATGAATTTTTTAAAATAATATTTGATGGAAAGTTTTATTGGTACTAACTTGTGACATTAATGTCAGCTCTGTATGATCAAAGATAGATTTTACATGCTTACTCCGCTAGGCCCTTTATTTACAGTATTTATTTGCGTAGATTTTTCCGGTTTCGGTAGTGTATATTTATTACTGCTACGGCAATCGCGTCCGTAATGTCCAGATTTTCCGCATTTATAACACTGCTTTTGAGAAAAATCGTTTAATTATATTAATAAGACATTTATGTATGATTGAAGGCATTTTATTAAATTAAACAAGAATTTCTAGGTATCATGATAAGACTCGATTTTTTATAACTAGAACGTTTAATAGATTTTACTATAAGGATTTGGTTAGTATTTTCTGGTTGGATCTATAAAATTTCTTGTTACATTAAGTTTTTTGCTTGCTGCTAAGCGGCGAGCCACTCTTAACTTAACTCATATTCAATATTTGCCATAAAATATATATAAAGAATTAGTATTAACATTAAATCCAAAATCTTTTTTCTCTTACGAGCAGTAATACCAGAAAGAGGACATTAACTCTCTGATTGCATGTGTTTGAGCTGCATCTTCTTCTTGCATCATCTTGTTCTTGCATCAATTTAATTTCTAATAAACTGAATTTAAAATTTATTTAATAATCTGGATTGAATTTATCCAATAATCTTGTTGGAATTCAGAATATTCAACAGACTTTTGAAATTAGATGGAAAACATTTTAGACGATTTGATGCTGAAAAGTTTAATATTATTAACCAGAAAATTTGATAAATTTAGCAAGAAGAAATTAATCAGATTCATCTAGTAATTCCTAAAAAAATTCTGGTTCGTTCATTTTCCAACAGACATACTGATTGAATCTACGATAATTCTAATTAATGCAACCAGATTTTTTTCTCAATGTTTATGTTTGTATCTCAAGTTGATCGCGTGTGTTTAGCGTCGAATTTATTTTTATTAGAGAAGCCGAATGCTCGTGTAATAGACGGTCCGATAAGCTTCTCTTTCGCGCTTGCTCCATTTATCTCTTCTGGAGCGTAGCGATATCGTTGTGATCGCACAAGAATTTTTAATTCATCGCGTAATGCGATTTGAAAGTTTATTAGAGCTTGTTTTTTAATTGTTTCTTGTATCGCTTATTTAAATGAAGGAGGTCGTTCTTCTTCTTCCATCATAGATACATATAGTTTCAGCTAGAATTTATGTTGCCCGAATGCATGTGCGATTTCGCTTGATTTTTGTTTTAGCGAGTTAAACTCTATTTCCAAATGAGTCGTGCTTTGTTTTGCTTGATAGCACGTTTCAAGTTGTTGTTTTAAATCTTTGAACGTTTGTATATTTCGCGTTCTCGAAATCTTGCATGGCTTTTCTTTTTAATTTATTATATAAAATTGCTAAAAAATAAAGTTATAGTTCGGACTATAAAATATATTTTGGTTATATATCATTTAGAGAAGTTATTAGCTTTAAATATTTTTTAAATAATTCTAAAAAAAATTATATTTAATTATATATAAATTATTAATTATTTTTCTATGTAATATCTGTGTAATATGTTACTATGCAATGACTATAACAAATGTGAATTATTTACCATTACCTTATCAATATATCTTATTAGTTTCATACTACACAGAATATTGCAATAATATTATTAATATTCTTGTAATTATGCAACAACATTGGAATATTGTCGCAATATTGCTGCAATGTTCTGTGCTGTATGGAATATTACACTATTATTTTATCAATGTATCAAATTTAGGTCATTATTATTATTAATTTTTAGATTCAAGATTTGCTTACATGCATTGTTGGACTTGTAAATCTTCTATTGAAATTCAAACTTGATCCCCGCATTACGGTCCCGTTAACTTACGAATAGCCTTACACTTACGCTCAAAGGAAGTATGTATCTTATTATAAAACCGCGATAAAAAAATAATAAATAAGTATTCTTGAATATATTTAAATTTACTTATCCAAAAATATTATATATATGTGCAATAATATTTTCGAATAACAAAAATGTATAATAGTGTATTACATGTGTTTCTTCGCTTGCCGCTATGCGACGACAAATTTAACTAACTTGTATTTAAATTTATCAAAAAATAATAAGTAATATAATAAAATAAGTAAAAATAAAGTCTTCAAAGAATTGATAAAGGACTAATAGATAAATATAAGATCTAAAGTTTATCTGTTTTCGTTTATTTAATTTTTGGTAAACTGACTTGATTTAAAGTAATTTAATGATCTGGATTCCTTATTGGAATTCAAAATATTAAATAGATTATTTGAAACTAGACGGATAAATGGCTAATAGTCCATTTAATGCGTGTATTAAAATATTTTTATTGCCGAGTGTATGTAAAATTGAGAGTCGTATATAAATTATCGAGATAAGCATTAAATAAGAACCATTTAATAAAAAACTATTTCATAAACAGTTAATAGATTATTAATTAATAGATCCATTGCTTTATCCATTATAAATATTAACATTTACTTGTGTGTCTCTCTCCTTGTTTGTGAGCGGTAGGCTAACTTGACGATCTTGACAAGTGATTTCTCTTTTCTCATTACTTATTGGTTAACTAAGATTTTTTCACTTGAAAAGGACCAAAATCAATGGTCGAAACGTAGTGATCCTTTATCAATCAATAAATTGCCAGTGTGGTCAATTTAAATTACGTTATTTTATTTTATCTACTGGCGACATTCAAGAATTTAATATTATTAACATTTACCTTATTACTAAATAAAATATATATGATATAAACGTATTTTATTTTTAATAATTATTTTAACATTTTTGTTTTCTTATATTATGAAATATAAAATGTTATATAAAAATTTCATATTTTATATGTCATTATTTTATTTGCAGCTATTATTTTTTATCTCAATTTATTTAGTTCATCATTGATTGACAACTTTTAAATTAATTTAAAAGCACTTAAGCGTATGACTTCTAATTTTTTTTTATACCGAAATGAGAATATCATTGTTATTGCCTATATATGTCCATAATAATTAGTCTACTTCTTTTACAATAAGAGATTCTAAACATTAAACAAATTATTTAAAATTGAGAGAATGGATAGGAAACTGTTACATTTATTATTTGGGGCGAAATGAAAATTTAATGTTTTTATAAATTAAATCTCAAATTTTAGACATTGAATATAATTTTCTTATTACTTGCTTTAGTAAATTTAACCTCATTAATATCATATTCCTGAAAGTGCTAGGGAACAATAAACAAAAATGCTCCATACAGTAAAAATTTATTCTAATAGCTTACAATCTTACATTTCTGGCGAGGTTTCGTAATTTATATAGAGTTTATCTTAAAAAGCTCTCACTAAGCAAATAGCATTACTCCTGATTAAAAGCCGAATCGAAAAGTCCTGAACCATTTTTATTCCAAGATTCATTAAATAATTAATCAGATTTAAGTATTAAAAAGATTTCTAAACGAATGAATTGTTTAAAAAGTAACACAAAACAGTTTATTTTTTTGCTTATCCAAATCTTCATATGATGATGACGAGGAAGTTAGTCTTTTTATTGGCGCGAATTTACTCATTAAATACTGCTTTATTAAGCATTATGGAAAAAAATGATTCAGGACTTTTCGATTCGGGTTTTAATCAGGAATAACTATTTGCTTAGTGGAAGCTTTTTAAGATACACCCTGTATAATAAAATTTATTGACACATTTCAAATGTTTTCCCATATTTCTGTTTAAAGATGTTTAAAGATGAGTAATTGTGCAGATATGTCGTGCAGAAAATGTGAAAACATAGAATTCTATTTATCTTTCTATTATCATTCGTAAATTTGATTTGACATCTATATCGACATTTATGCCACCCAAATTTTAAACATTAACGCCTATATGTCATTAATAATGAACTCTCTTGTATGCGATTATTCCAATCGCAATCTCTTTTTTATTTTTGTTTTTCATTTTCAATGCAGTGCAATGCAATGACTTGGAAAATGTGATAGTGTTTGTGAAAAATATATAATGGTAAGATTTAATTCATGTCAAGTAATTAAGGGGAGACATACACCTAGATCATGTATTGAAAAAAATGTCTCTATTTTTAAGAATTGTTTCGTGGAAAGTATAAGGATTATCAAGACACATGAGTTTTATTAATATATATATTATATATATATATATATATATATCTCAAGAAATACAATAGTGTCTCGCGCCAAGTTTATGCGAAGCATCGCGCGGCACTCCGTGTATCTATATACGCAAGTCATATAATTGAGAGTAACTCAAATTATCGGATTTCAATAACGGCTGAATGAATCGAATTCCTACTAGTTTTAATCGCTTGAGCGGGAATTTGAATTATATAAAGAAAGTATCTTTATTTTTGCGCTGCGTGATTTATAAATGAAGATATAAAGCAAAGTCGAAATATAAAAATTTTCAATTAAGAAACGTCTTTATCATGGTCATCATGGTCATCACAGGTACACAATATACAGAAAGAGAAAATGTACATTTTCTATTCTTGACAGAAGAGCATTGGCAACGCTTTGCGATATTAATGACATGTGTCATATGTGTCATTAATGACATGTATCATTAACCGCATTTTGAATAGCGATAAATAATAAAGTGTAAGTTATAAATAATAAATAATTAAATTATTAATTATTAAAAATTCAAGAGTCGGTACGGTATGATAATTAGAGGAAGATAAATAAATATATATATTTATTTTACAAGATAAAAATAAATATATATAATATAATAATTATATATATATATATATATATATATATAATATATACATTATAATATATATATTATATATACATATTCTATATATATTTTTATATAATTTACTTACGTATTAAAAAAATATACATATATGTATATATATATATATATATATATAAAGGGTGTTTCATTTTAATCCGACCAGTCGAATATCTCGAAAACCAAGCCCGGGAGAGAAAAATATTTAAGACAAAAGTTGTTTCAAAGAAAAAATATGTAATTGTTAATTGCAAATTACATATTTTTTTCTTAAAAATAACTATGTGTTTTCTTTACACCAATTGATTCCTTTCATTATTTTGTATGTAAAAGTATTAAGATAAGATAATCGAAAAATGAATATTTTACAAGATATTTTACGATTTACGTAGAATTAAGAAATTATTTCAAGCCTCATAACTCAAAAAGTACTTAACGAAAAGGCACTTAATTATAGTGTTTTGGAAAGCTCTCGAGATAAACTACAATAATGTGCAAAAATATATAGGGTATTCCATTTAAAAAAATTGAAGTGACCTTCACGTGACCTTCAAATGACTCTTGAAGGTCAAACCAATGATACCATCTTATGGCCCCCTCGAAACCAAACAACTTTTGTCTGAAATATTTTTCTCTCCCGGGCTTGGTTTTAGAGATATTCGACTGGTCGGATTAAAATGAAACACCCTGTATATATATATATATATATATATATATATATATATACTTTTTAAATATCGTCGATTGTTGGTTATGAATAGTCTTTTTTGCATCAACTCGTCACTCAATCGGCATAATTGCTATTGATGTCGATCAGCTATAATGGTTTCATTCGGTCGCAAAAACTCGTAATACAGCGCACTCCCTTGGTCTCACCAAATACAGAGCAAGGTCTTATGCCTATGAATATTCCTCTTCGACGTTGAAGTGGATGATTGGCCGGGGTCCACCCATGATTTCTTCCTTTTGGGATTATCAAAATAAATCCATTTTTCATCGCCAGTTACGATACGCCACAAAAAACTTTTCTTTGCCTAGCAAGCAAAGAAGTCGCGATAGACAAACGATTCAAAATGACATTTTCTGACAACTCATGTGGTAACCATATGTCCCTTTCTTATGAATTTTTCCCATGGCATGCAAACGTTTTGAGACGGCCATTGGAGTAACATTCAACGCTTTCGACAACTTTAAAAGCATTTGAGCTGGATTCTCATCGAGCAATTCTTGCAGCTCAACATCTTCAAATTTTTTCGGCTGTCCGGGATGTCCTTTGTTTTTCACATTAAAATCGCCGTTTCTAAAATGTTCAAATCAAATTCTACATGTTCTTTCCGATGGAGTTTTATCACCATATATTTCGGATAATAAGTGATGCGTTTCAGCTGCGGTTTTCTTGAGGTTGAAATAATGAATCCTTTTAACGTCGAAAAATTTAATATATGAGGACTGAATCACTTTCAACAAAGTCTAAACTACAAAAAAACATTCGATTTTATCGTCGAAACGCACCAATATTAGAGCCAGCACTATCTAGTAGCGAGCGGCAGGAATTAAGTTTACCACCTAATAATATCTCTTAGCAAATTAGATTAAAAAAAGAAGTGATATAATCCTCACAATCTTTTTTACCTTTTTAAAAAAAGGTAAAAAAGGGCGCCATATTCATACATTAATTGTATCCAACTGTCATATTGTCTAAAAAAGTAGTGATATAAAAAAATTGCGCCAACTAAAAATAAAAATTTGTACAAGATAAATAGAAGTACAAGGAAGAAAATTTGTACAAGTTAAATAGAAATATTTTAATTGAAAACATTGTTATATAAAATAGTTGTTTTAATTTTCAAAAATAATAATATTAAAAAATTAAAAATTTATTTGAAAACTGAAAACTGAAAATTAATATAAAACAAGAAAGTAAAAGAAATTTTAATTAAAAAAACTTGGCGTTGCCAATAAAATTGGCTTATATTCCAATTAAATATATTTAACAGCAAATATAATTGCTGGACATATATTATTAATTTTCTTAAGATCTTCTGGATTTTCAATTAATAATTTAATTATTATAATTCTTATATTATTTCCACAAATTGTATCTTTTACTTTAGAAATTTCTATGAGATTTATTGAAGTTTATGTTTTTTCTATTTTATCAATTTTATGTAATATGGAAATCTAAAAGATTGGAACATATTCCAATCGCGAGCAAATAAGATTTTAAAAATAACTGTCGATTGTGTCGAGATTTATAAGAGCAAAAATAATTAAGCTGTTATCTGTTCTGTTGGCTAAAAACTTCTAACGTATCATTAATTTAATTTTAAAGATTTATTTCGTTAAAATAATTTTCTCTTTCTTTTGCTGCCTTATGAAGAGACTATCAGAGTAATTAATAAAAAAGTCATTAAAAATTAATCACGTCGAAATCTTTACTTTTTTTTCTTGGAATAATACCGAACATTTTAAAGATTTCTTTGATGTAATTTAATTTTTATAGGATTTTACTAAATTTTCTTAATATCCCAAATTAACGTATTTTTTTTTATTGTTGAAATTAAGAGTCTAGTTTTATTTTTGAGTCTTTATGAGATTAATATCAGCCGAAAATATATTAAGAATATCTTTACTTTCGGGATTTCTTTTATCAATTCGCAAGGAATATTTGAAGGTTCCCGACTTATGCTTGCGCACCCTCACAATTTTTGGATATATTTATATATTGGCGCATTTGTTGCTGCCTAATTTTGTTATGCAATTTTTATGATGTGCTATTATATATTGTTGAATTATATATTATTGAATAACTGCTATCTGATTTTATTTGTGTATTGATTACTGCCATTTTTTTCTCTGATGTGAATATTGGTGTGCTAATCTTGCTTCTTTCAGGAGATATTGTTATTATATTGCTTGCTATTATTTTAATTGTATTGGGAGAAATTATTCGTGGAATTTCGTTGTGATTTGATTTGGCGATTGGCTTAAAAGAATATTCTGGCTGCTTAGGATTTTAAGTAGAGATTTAAAGTTTATTTCGTGTACCGTTACTGTTTATATTTTCGTTGCGTATCGACCGTTTAGCTCGTTCGATATTTTTGAATTTAAGTGGCTTGCGATGGTTAACTTCTCTCTGAGATCGATTCGTCTTGCCGTGAAATAAATATTCGTACCCTTGGGAAGTCACTACACTCGATTAAGACAATCAAAAATGTTCTTTTGTATTCGAGTTCGCTCGGTTATATAGCGACTTGATTGGGGTTTTAAGATTTCATATTCGAAGAATAACAATATCTCCTGAAAGAAGCAAGATTAGCACACCAATATTCACATCAGAGAAAAAAAATGGCAGTAATCAATACACAAATAAAATTTATCATGAGTTTAGAAAACCCGAGCGATAACGAGCGGGTGCAAGAACTGTCGACGGATCAGCTGAAAGGGAAATTAGAAAAGCGCGGACAGAGAACGGATCTATCTCCACATTAATGGATATATTGGTTAAATATGAAGATGTCTTGCAACCGGGATGGGCAACACCGCGTGCACCCGTCGAATTTGATCTCACTGCCGATCGGCGACCGGAGGACGCGCTTCCGAGATAACCGGGGCTGCGCAGAACAGGCTGCGGTAGCGAGTGCGACGGGCGAGGCGAACCGCGATCGTTTGCGATCCCCACAAATTGAGCTACTTCCTCATACCGAGAGTCGACCGCCCGTGAGATCCACGTCTTCCGCAATGGACGTCTATCACATGATGAGGCTTTGGAATTTACAGTTTTCTGGCGCCAGAGGACGCGGAGACGTTCCTAACGAGAATAGAAGAAGGACGCGCTCTGATAACTGTTAACGACGAGAAAATTTTTAAATGTATTCCTTTCTTTTTATCGGGTATCGCGCTTTATTGGTATCGTAGCGAGCGTGATCGGTGGAGAACATGGCGAGATTTTGAAGCGGCATGGCGCGCGAGATTCGGTAATCCGGATTTTCAATTCGCATTACGAGACGAGATCATGAGACGCACGCAGGGTGAGCATGAGCCCATTGCTGATTTTTTTAACGTGTATTAGCTCTTTTCGGTCGTTTGAGTCCGCCGAGTTTAGAAGAGCAATTAAATTATGCTCATCGTAATATATTGCCACGATTGCAAATATCAGTGCCGCGTCGTACCGTTTATGATTTCGCTTCCTTAGAGGATGCGGCCACATGAGAGCGGAGTTATGAAGCTCTAACACAATATCGTGCCCCTCCGGCACCGGAACAATCTATCTTCCCGGATTTAGCATACCGACCGCCGAAGAAGCCTTCGGAAGGTCCTGCCGCGATAGCTGCACGCCGGAATAGCCGGCGTGCAGTCCGGGAAAAAGAAAAGAGGCGGAATAAAAGCGGGGCCACCGGGACTCAAACAACCTCGGTGACGGCCGCCGCTGCACCCTCCGCCCCCGCGACCTCGAGCACTTCAACAGCAACTATTAGTACTGTTGCATCGTCCGTGCGAAATGCAAAGTGCTGGAATTGCGAGAAAACCGGCCATATTGCGTGCGAATATTCGGAATCTCGGAATATTGCTATCGATATAGCAAGACGAACGTCACGGTGAAGACGTGTACTTCGTGCTCGGGAAACGAGAACGAGAGTTAGGACGGGCCGACACGACTCCAAAAGACAAAGGAGAGGCCCGCAACACAAGTTCTGTTCGCGAGATAATCTTGTCGTATAATATGGTCGATTCCGAGAATACGTTAGATCTACCATCGCTGCATTATTGCACGATCGAGGGAGAACCCTTAAGAGCTCTTGTAGATTCAGGCTCCACCCGCACAATTCTCGGTGCGGAGGGCATAAAGATCGTTCAGAGAATAAACTTGCCTATCTGTAAGAGGGTTAGAATACGCACCGCTGACGGACGAATAGCGAGGGTGAACGAGGAGACGGAGATCGCATTCTCTTTAAAAGGTCTTATACATAAGATCTCGGCTTGTTTGCTGCCAAATTTGACTGACTCGTGTATAATAGGTATGGATTTCTTACGCGAATTTGGTATGGTTATCGATTATGACACCTCGAAATGGAATTTTAGAGCTAGTCCTACCGTAACATATTCCTTTGAATCGGATAGAGAGGAACCGCGTGTATGTAGTGGACTCCCCGAATTAACGCTTTCGCAGAGTGAACGGTTAGAGTTATTTTTGAAAGAGAAAATACCGGAAACTGTCGAAAACCCTGGTGTCACCTCTCTTACAAAGCACGTTCGATGTCGGTCAGCATAAACTTATTAAACAACGGTGTTATTTAGTTTCGCCGAAAGTTCAAGAGGCTATTCGCGACGAAGTGGAGATGTTAGGGATTATTGAACCTTCCTTTAGTGAATGGTCTAATCCTATAGTTATGGTTAAAAAACCGAATGGAAAATGTAGATTCTGTTTAGATTTCCGGAAAGTTAATAGCGTTTCTAAGAAAGATCCGCTACCGAACATGAACGGCATTTTAGATAAATTGAGAGCGGTGAAATATATCTCAACCCTTGATTTGAGTCAGGCGTATTTTCAAATACCTCTGGTCTAGCAGAATAGCAGAGAGATTACTGCCTTTAACGTATCCGGAAAAGGCTTATACCATTTCACGCGAAGGCCTTACGGACTGATAGGAGCACCTGTCACCGATATTCCAGCGTCTTTTAGATAAATTAATCGGACCGGAAATGGAACCGCATGCGTTCGCGTATCTTGATGATATAGTAATTGTGACTACGCTTACTTTCGAAGAGCATTTAGAGTGGTTGGAACGCGTGTTAAATAAAATTTTTGCTGCCGGTCTCACAGTAAATCCGGAAAAGTGTGAGTTTTGTCGCACAGGTTCGTTATCTCGGGTTTATCGGTACAAAGAAATGGGCTAACGATACATTCGGAAAAGATTCAACCGATTTTAGAGTATCCGGCTCTGCGAAACATTAAGCAGTTGCGCTGATTTCTTGGCGCTGTCGTCTTGGTACCGACGATTTATTCCACAGTTCGCGACTCTTAGTGAAGAGTCTAAATTCTCTTAACACTAACGAAGTTGTTAAGAAAGAATCAACGCTGGGAGTGGACAAAAGATCAGATCCACGCGTTTGAACAGGTTCGTTCACACCTGATAGCCGCGCCAACTTTATCGTGTCCAGATTTTAGCGTTCCCTTCATTCTGCAAAAGGACGCGAGTTCTGTCGGAATCGGAGCGATTTTGACGCAAACGATCGAGGGATAGGAAAATATTATAGCTTTCGCGAGTAGGGCCTTGTCCGATCCGGAAAAGAAGTATATTCCGTCACAGAATAAGAGTGCTTAACCGTCGTGTGGGTTATTAAGAAATTTCGGCCATATTTAGAGGACTATAAGTTCACCGTAATAACCGATCACAGTAGCTTACGATGACTATACAATCTTAAGAACCCTACGGGCCGACTCGCGAGATGGGCATTAGAATTACTCGAATACGACTACGAGATAGTGCATAGGAAAGGCACGTTACATCACGTACCGGATGCTTTGTCACGAATGTATGAGGAGGACACAGAGGTTAGAGTCTTAGTCGCCGTAGAGGCAGCTCTCGCTGCAAATACCGCCAACGAATGGTATCGCAGGTGTTTTAGAGAAGTATCGGATCGAACTAAGAGATATACGGATTGGAGGATAGTAGACAGCCAATTATATTTTTGCCGACCGAAAGCTATAGTATCGGAGATAGTGGACGATCTATATCGGTGGAAGCTGGTATTACCGCAAGAGTTAAGAGAGGAAGCTCTAAGGGAAGCGCAATCCGGTCATTTGGGGGTGGAAAAGACATTTCAGAGACTCGCGATTGCGTACTTTCGGCTGAATATCTTTAGGGACGTCGCGAGATGTGTTAATCAGTGTGATACGTGTCAGCGTACTAAAGTGGAACAGGCTCCTCCAATAGGGCTCATGGATCGTCGCGTCGTAGAGAGCCTATGGACCGTCATTGCTGTCGACATCATGGGACCGTTTCCCAAGAGTAAGTCCGGATTCGTGTACATCTTGGTACAGGACTTGTTCACCAAGTGGGTAGAGTGTTTTTCGCTACGCGCCACTAACGCGAAAAAGATTTGCGAGGCTTTGGAGGAAGTAGTCTCGCGGTGGGATACGCCAAAATTCCTGCTCAGATAACGACACGGAGTTCGCGAACCGAACGTTACAATCGTTGAAGAGCATGGTATCAAGCTCACTACCATTCCGCCGTACCATCCACAAGCGAATCCCGTGGAGCGAGTAAATCGCGTGTTAAAGACTATGATTGTCGCGTTTTTAGACCGAGATCATAGAGAATGGGATGAGCACTTGAGAGATTTTCGCTTTGCATATAATACGATGCATCTTTCGTCGAATCGGAACTTCACCAGCTTTCTTGAATTTAGGGCGAGGGTTAGATCCTTCTAAGAGTTTACGCGATCATTGCCTGGGAGCGGCCGAAATCGAACCTCGGGACCCCGCTGATTGATCTGAGCTAATGAAGAAATTACGTACTCTATACGACTGGGTAGAGGAAAATTTAGAGCAAGCCTATCGCAAAGCAATAAGCTACTTATTATGATTTGAGACGGCGTTATATCAATTTTCAAGTCGGTAATTTAGTCGATATTAAAACGCCATCACGTTTTATCGTCAGCAGCACAAAATATTGCCGCAAAATTATCACCAAAGTTCCACGGATCTTTTCGCATTAATCGCATGCTTTCGCCTGTCGTATATGAGCTCGATAGTCTAAATGGCGATTTGGTTGGCAAAGTGCATGTGCAAGATCTTAAACCCTATCAATAGGTATACAGAGCCGGTTCTAACCCAGGTTCTCTCAGGGGGGGATGAGGCGCGAGGGGAACCGCGGTGCGGGCGGAGTGACGTCACGCGCGGGGAAGGAGGAACTGCGGCGTTCGGTGGGTGACGTCACCCGCGGGGAAGGGGGATCCGCGGCGCGAGCGATGGACGAGGGGGTCCGCGAGGTGAAGGGGGATCCGCGGCGCGAGCGATGGACGAGGGGGTCTGCGCAGTGAAGGGGGGATCCGCGGCGCGAGCGATGGGCGAGGGGATCCGCGCAGTGAAGGGGGGATCTGCGGCGCGAGCGATAGACGAGGGGGTCCGCGAGGTGAAGGGGGGATCCACGGCGCGAGCGATGGACGATGGAGTCAGTGCGGGGAAGGGGGATCCGCGGAAAGAAGACGGTGGTGTGAGAAGGACAGCGCTACGTGTGGGAAAAGAATAGTGCTACGTGTGCGACAAGGATGTCATCAACGTGCGACAAGGATGACGTCATCATGGGACAAGAACGACGCGTAGGTGAGAGAAGGACGACGCAAAGGTAAGTGAACAACGAGTATATGAATGAGAGAGAACGACAATAGCGCAAGAACAACGCGTGCGAGAGAGAGAGAACGATAGCACCTATGAAAGAGAGAACGATAATACCGCGAGACTTACAATTAGCGCGCGAAAGAGAGAACGATAGCGCGAAGACGACGCATGCGAGAGAGAACGATAATATCGCGAGACTTATAATTAACACGAGTGAAAAGAGAGAGAGAGACTTACAACTAGCGCGAGACTTAGCGTAAGAGAGACGCAAGGATGGGAACGCAAGGGAGAAGTGCATAAATAATTATATTTTTTTAAATTAATATATAAAATTTATTTAAATGTATGTGTGTGTGTGTGTGTGTATGCTTAAAATTAATAATATAAATTAAAAATAATAATATATAAAAAATATTAAAAAATAATAATATAAAAATATAAAATTTAATTGCAAAATATATTTGTTTGGGAGGAGGGGGGATGCGCCGGGCTAAGGGGAGACCGCTTCTAAAAAAAAAAAAGACGTATATTTCATTAGTTTCCAATAATTTATTTAATATAAAAAATTGTAAAGCAGAGATATATACTTTAAATTCCTCGAGTCAAGGCATCCTGCCAATCCTCTTCTCCCAATCCCATTCTTCATTCTCGACTGTCTCCCAATTTTCTTCTTCTTCTTTTTCGACCTCCCCATCCCAATCCTCTTCGAGGATCTGTATGTAAGGCTCTTCCCCGAAGACTGCTGTCGCAGGTTGAAAATATCATTCAAATATTCTGATATTAATGCAATCCTGCGGCCCTCCGAGGTATCGCCCCACAGATCCTCAAACTCTTGTCGGGCTTCCCGGCGCTCCATCTGCACCCATTGGCGGTGGCGGATATTTATAAATCCGGGTATATGAATTTCATCCCGGTACTAAGTATAATAATAAATAATATATTTAAATAATCTAATTAAAAAACATACATGCAATCTAACGGTAATCTTACGGAATCACTACTTACCTTCCAAACAAATACAACCCTTAAAATTGTGATAAATAATAAATCTATAAATCCCCTCTTCCATGATTCTACATAATTCATAATTCTGTCCATGTTTTTTTTTTAAATAATTTTTTTATACACTCTCGACACGTATGCGCTCTGAAACTTTCTGATGCAGCAACGAAGTCCCAGCACGAGGTTTTATAGTAGAGATGTAGCATTATTACCATATCAAAAACGCGTCGTAAGACAAAAGTACGGTCCCACGTAACTCAGCATAGTATAATATAATGTTACGTCCAGACCCTTGAAAGGATGGGCCGCATGGAAGAACGTAACTTACTTACCCCGTGACACACTTTCTTCGGGCGTGTGTATGGATCGGGTCGAACGAATGTGAAGGGCCTGACACAGGTCAGCGACCGAAGGTCTCTTTAACTCTGCGTTTTTATGCCTATTCGTTCGGTGGTCCCTTTTCGGTAAAGGAATTTAATTCTTGTTACGCGGGATAGGACCTAGTGCGATCTCAGGGTTTAGGGAAGAGAACGGGTTAAATAATTAAATTCTACATTAAATTAAAAAGATACATATATTATATAAAAAAAAGAAAAGGAAAGAAAAAAACATCTTAGCAGTTGTAGATATGCCTAAGTATGTGTGCGTGTATGTATATATTCTCGAGTATGTGTATAGTTAGAATTAAAATTTTCTAAATTCGGCGAAACACAGGTCCAAATTAAAATACAATAATAAAATTAAGATAAAAGATTCGCCAAGTCTAAGTTCGCAAATTATTCATCTATTTCAAGGATTTTCAATGATTTCTCCCAAAATGGTGATAATACAAAGGAAAATAATATAAAGAGGAAGAAAGAGAGAAAAAAAAGGAAAAATAATAATAATAATAATGAGAGAAAAGGGAAATTAAAAAAAAATGAAAGGGAATAAAGAAAAAAAATAGAAATGAAGAGTTAAATATATATATATAAAAAAAAGGCTTAAACGAAATATAAAGATAGAAAACAATACGAATTCTTGGTAAATAAATCAGAAAAGGCAATTAAAAGGAAACGAAAATTAGGGAATTGTTCGTGAACCGCCTTGCGGAGATTCTCGACGAACGGGGAATTGTTCGTGAACCGCCTTGCGGAGATTCTCGACGAACAGGTAAATTATTCGCGAACCGCCTTGCGGAGATTCTAGGCGAATTAGAAAGAACTAGGAATGAGACTGAAGGAGAAGTGAAATAAGGATTGATTGATTGATTGATAATTATTAGTAAAGATTAATGATTATTAACTGTTTAAAATTATTTATCAAACATAGATTTTAAAGTATGAGATAGTAAGATATGAAAAAGGGAGAAAATAAAAACTCAAATTTACTCACAACTCGTTGGGATCACCAAAATAAGTGCGTTGATAAAATTGCAGTGGCTGAAGTCAGAGGTTTACCATATAACATGAAGAGCCGAGTAATAGAGATGTTCATCAGAAATTTCACATAATGCACAATTAAATGTTAACAAAATCATTTTCACTGTGATATAAAACAAATTAATAACTTAACTGCATAATGCAAGAAATCCCCGAGGCTACATAATTTTAAAATTGAATGACTGAATCTTGATTGGAACTGTCAACTGCTTATAGTACTAGTTAGTGAAGCTTATTAGTGAACGCTTAGTGGACGCTCGCGCCTTGCGCTTGCATTTTTTAAAGTTGTTGCTCCTCCTCCTTACTGGATGGTGGGAATTTTTTATAATAATCTCAATACTCCCTTCTTAAGGACAAGGAGGCTGATTTTTGGGAGGAGAGGCGTTTCTTAAGATAATAATATTAATTGGTTGAGCCCTTTGGCTCGAGACTTAGCTCCATCCAGTAGAGAGTGGGAGTGAGCTGATTATTTTATCGCTTGACGATTTGGGGAGCGCTTGAGGGTGGCCTGTCGAATGAGCGCACGTGCAGTATTAATTTCATAAGATTTATTTTTCTTTTCGTCAATTTCTCGACGACCACAGTATCTTTGTTTAGGATATCGAGATAAGCTGGTTTCAATTGATACGGATGGTTCGAGTTTCTTATATTTCCGAATCTCATAAATTAAAAGTTTATTTAAATTTTCTTTAGCGCTATTTCGACTAGCCACTCTGGTTATTTACGCGGGTTAAGTTTCGTTTTCTTATGCACTGAAAGATTGCTTACTTTTAAAATCAGAACCGATTTTTATTAGTTTCTACGATATCGTTCTGAAGAAAGAAAAGAATCGTGGAGTCCACCGGACGTAACAATAATATTAATATGATATCGCAACTTTGCGAGAAGACAATCGTATCTACGAAACTATAGGAACGTATCATTATCGCTTCATCAAAAACGCGTCGTAAGACAAAAGTATGCATGTTCCCACACAATTTAGCATGATATAATACGTTAACCTTGATCGAACGGTCATCGAACGGTAACTGAACGGTCATCGAACGGAAACGAACGCTCGTCGAACACCCGTCGAACGGAAACGAATGCTCGTCGAACGGTCATCGAACGGAAACGAACGCCTGTCGAACGCTCGTCAAACGGTCATCGAACGGAAACGAACGCCCGTCGAACGCTCGTCAAACGGTCATCGAACGATCATCAAACGCTCGTTGATCGGAAACGAACGGAAATTGAACGGTCATCGAACGGAAACGAACATAAATCAACACCCGTTAAACGAAAATCAAACTATATTCAATTCGAACAAATAAATGTATTACAATGTAGTATCGAAATACAATATCTGTGGCAGCTGTATCACGTACGGAAACACGATACGTACATAGATAGAGATGAGGAAAGAATGAGGAGAATAAGAAAGACGATAAAAGTATATCGCAACATCAATTTATTATAATTATAAATATGGATTCGAAGAATTATTATCATGATATTTCAACCACTAATTATAAATCTTAAATACATTTTGTAGAGCGCAATTTCTTACATGATTTTCGCAATGCATAGTATTCTTAACATTTAATTTATTTAAAGAAGCTACATCCTCATAGTTTGCATCCAAAGTTTCGATAATCATATCGTTTCTCGCATCATTGTCCAGTATATCGGCCAGCCATTGTCGTTTTTCATGGCCTTTAACGTACACGAGAGATGACGCATCATCCTTCTCCCTTGCACCCATCACCGCCGTCGTAATTAAACGTTTCGACTTCCAATATGAAACGTGTCCATCGTTCCACGATAACCCATGACGATTTTTAATCAGCCATAAAACCTGACATCTCTCAGATTTTGTGAGCGTGTGCCATGGTACCGAACATGTAAAAATATGAGAAAGTACGGATCCTTTTCTCAAAACCGCAGCTTCCTTCACGACAAAATTTTTTCCAACGATAAATCCTTGCAGATCCACAAACGTTGGCGTAGCCATGATGACAAGATCCGATCGCAGACTGATATCCGATCGCAGACTGATGTCGATCGTCAAACATCTCAATCTTTTATATTTTTCTTCATGTGCAATGGAGGGGATATTTGCTGATCTATGTAATTTTGCGGACTACATTGGTCAATGGATTATATTCGACAACCCGATCGTGTAGGATGAGACAATAAGCGGTAGTATTCGCCGATATATTTTCCCTGTATTCAAACTCTATTCTCACGTCCACGGTAGCAGTTTTGACAGACTCATTTTGTCTCGAGCAATCAATAACCGAGAGAGGACCGCAATGTAGAAACTTTGGAATAGTTAATAGCGCGGTGCTATTATCGCATTCGTAATAAGATTTGTGAAAACGAGAGTACATGTCGAATAGGACGGCGAATCTGTTTTTTTCAAAATCTAAATTTAAATCATCGTAGGGATAAAATTCTGAGTTTAAATAAAGTTTAACGTTAGTCAGTTTGCAGTCATCGAACAGTGTAACATCTTGTGACACTGAATTCTTTTTACCAGTTTGCAGCGCAAAGAAGTAGGTATATAAGGCGGGTTCTAACTCAGGTCCTCTCAAGGGGGGTGAGGCGCGAGGGAGATTACGGAGGCGCGGGGGAATGACGTCACGCGGGACGGAGGGGATTTCGGAGAAACGCGAGTTAAATGTTTTATCGCAATATTATATTACATGCCCTGTTGATAAACAGTATTGCGTACGAATGTTCGGTTTATATACAATATAAACAGCAGCATTCCTCTAAAAGACAACGCGTGCGAGAGAGAGGGAACGATGGCGCGAGGAGAACGCGTGCATGAGTGAGGGAACAATGGCGCGAGGAGAACGCGTGCGTGAGAGAGGGAACGATGGCGCGAGGAGAACGCGTGAGAGAGAGGGAACGATGGCGCGAGGAGAACGCGTGCGTGAGAGAGGGAACGATGGCGCGAGGAGATATCGCAAGGGATGGGAGCGCAAGAAGAGGCGCGCGTAAATAAATAAATACATTTTTTTAAATTTAAAAATGTATAAAATTTATTTTAAAAATATGTGTATATATGTGTGTATGTGTGTGCGTGTGTATCTTTAAAATTATAATAAGTATAATGAATATAATAAGTTATAAATAGAATA
>JAPIVC010000471.1:0-12500 GCA_030586385.1 Camponotus fellah
AAATTAAGATATTATTTCAAGCCTTATAACTCGAAAAGCACTTAATGAAAAACATTTAATTATAGTGTTTTGGAAAGCTCTCGAGGTCAGCTACAAGAATATGTAATAAAAAATAAGGGGTGCAATTTAAGAAAATTGAGGTGGCTTTCACGTGACTTTCAAATGACTCTTTAGTGTCAAACCAATGATACCATCTTATGGCCCCCTCGAAACCATAAAACTTTTGTCTGAAACATTTTTCTCTAAAATGCTTTGTTTCCGAAATAATTGCGCGTTAATTAAAAATGGCTCACCCTGATATATTACGTTATAGATATATATAAATAAACATTTCTATTTTTATCGTAAATATCATTTTTACATATATATTTCACACACACACACACACACACACATATATATATATATATATATATATATATATGTGAAATATATATGTAACAATTGATACTGCATATATATATATATATATATATATATATATATGCAGTATCAATTGTAAGAAATAAATAATAGCGTAGCGCGCGCCTGTATTGTTCTAGTACATATAAAAAAATTCATTTTTTAATTATGAAATATGAAAATCCTTAATATGAAAAATCTTGGTGATTATGCACTTTACGGACGACATCAATAATCCGATTTCAATAATCTTGACATATGTTATCAAGCTCACTCTTCTGAGTATTAAAAGATTTTAAATGTCGCTCACTATTTATTAAAAAGTTATTAACGAAAAAAGTTTAATGAATATAATATGATTTTGCAACATGTACAAGAAGTTATATTTCATGGAATATATGTTTAATATATAGCGAAGATCATCATTAAATGTAGAGTAAACTTTGCTTTGTGTTGTAAAGTACATGCTTGAAGACAGTGTGTTCTTTGTTTTTTAAAATTAAAATTTGGTTTAAATCAAAATAGGTTTGGGTTAGGTTATATCTTCCGGAAATGGAGCCTCCTCCAAAAGAGGAGCGGAATCCACTGTAGCCACGCATGTACTTTGCATGTACTTTGCTTGATAAAACAAGAAGTTTACATGGATTTGCAACTTTTCACGCGAAGCAAGGTTCATCTCAAATCAAATTTGCTACGATTTGACCGTCGCTACGGTCATCAATATTTCAAACAATTTCATCGAAATTAATAAATCACGAGACACAAAACGCTTCATAATAAAAGGAAAATTTATTTTAGTCTAATATTTATCACATGCATGCCTTTATTATGCATGTTTAGCGAAAATATTGTAAGTTTCATAAAATATTTTATATTTAATTCATGTGGTTCAAGGTTTTTTATTGCACGTGTGTGTGTGTGTGTGTGTGTGTGTGTGTGTGTGTGTGTGTGTGTGTGGCGGATGAACCGCTGATAACTTCCATACTGTCTGCCAAAACGAGAATCGCACAACTCACGATACCCGAATCACTCGCAATCGAAGATGTTTTCGAAACCACGGGCAACCCGCTCGAATCACCATCTGTTCGAAACATGTTACAAACGTTGAAAGATCAAGAAATGTTACGCGAGCACTTCGGGCCACTGGCACAAAAGTACATGAGCATTCTCCTTAGTAGTGATGAAAAAAACCAGATCGATCACGTGTACGGTATCTATTTCGACAAGAATGAAATGTGGCTCGGTAACAAACGATTCGACATCGGCGCAGATGACTCTACAGGATGTCAGGAAATTTCTGACCTTTACGAAATAAAAAGGTAGAATGGCTCAAATTAAGGAGAAAGTACCTCTATTGTTTGGTGATTGTCGCAATAATTAACGAAAAATTAAATAAAGAAGATCGGCTAATGCGCGTGGCTAGAAACACATGACGGCGAAGACGGTCTGACTGTAACATAATGGCGGCGCGCGGCGAAACAGTGATTGGGGAGGAGAGGAGCGATGAGTAAGCGCGTGACGAAGGCTCCTCCCCTCCCCAATCACCGCTTCACCGTGCGCTGCCATAATGTTACAGTCAGACCGCCTTCGCAATCGTGTGCTTCTACCTACGCGCATTGGTCGATTTTCTTTATTTAATTTTTCGTTAATTATTGCGACAATCACAAAACAATAGAGGTCCTTCCTTCTTAATTTGAGCCAATCTACCTCCTTCGTTAAGGTCAAAAATTTCCTCACACCCTGTATAATCATAGACAATGTGAACTACATTGGTACACCTGGATTATACGAGTTGATCTTCAAGAGAATTCCCGATGACATATACACTGAGGACGATATGCAAAAATATAAGAGCATATTAATGGCGACGAGTGTGCATAAACGCCAATATGATGCGCAAGGTCAATTAAAGAGCAACAGGGGTTACAAGTATAAATACATCCCTAAAAAAATTACCTTTTTAAAAAAAAGGTAAAAAAAAGTGCTAAGCGTAAAAAACAGTATATGAATTTGCAAAATAGTGTATTATTAACTGTAAAAAACTACTGTAAGAAACCTATCTCCAAAATAGGATTATTTTAATCTACAAAATAGTTATTTTAATCTGCATAAAATAGTGTTATTTTAACCGTAAAAAACTGTTCCATAAATTATTTTAATTTTGTGTAAAATATATCCTACAAAAATAATGATATCAAAAAATTGCGCTAAGTTAAAATAAAAACTTATAAAAATATTTTAACCAAAAAATTTATACAAAATAGTTGTTTTAATTTTCTACATTATATCCTACAAAAATGATATCCAAAAATTACGCTAATATATCCTATAAAAATAATGATATCAAAAAAATTGCGCTAAGTGAAAATAAAAACTTATAAAAATATTTTAACCAAAAAATTTATACAAAATTGTTGTTTTAATTTCTTACATTATATCTTACAAAAATAATGATATCCAAAAATTACGCTAATTGAAAATAAAAACTCAAAATATTTTAACTAAAAAAAGTTGTACAAAATAATTGTTTCAATTTCCTACAAAAATAATATTAAAAAGTTGCGCCAACTGAATAAAAATTTTCACTATAAAATATATTTCTTTTTTATTTCTAATCTTAAAAAAAATTATATTAAATGAATTGTAATATATCTATTATAAAAAATCGTTGAAAATGAACAATTATATACATTCCAATAATCATATGTACGCATATATCCTGAAAAATTTAATTTAAAAAAGAAAGAAAAAGAATACAAAATTAAAAATTATTTAAAAAATTAAAAATTAATACAAAAAAAGTAAAAATTTATATAGAAATTAAAAATTAATACATATAAAAAAAATTTTAGTTAAAAAACTTAGCGCTGCTATGCTGAACAACGTGCTAATGAAATTAGCGCAATACGCAGGCATTAAGCTTTTACGAAATTTACCTGCACAATAAGTACATATATATTGCGCATTATTTTCTTGTTGTTGTATATGTGCCATTAAATCTCTCCAACTTTGAATATTTATTTGTTCTCGAAGAATATTGACTTCAGAAACATTTCTCTTATAACACAATTTTTCACATGATACGCAAGCATGCCGTGGTGTGTCTGTTGACCGCTTAACCAAGGCCATAAAGCTTGATGATATTTAGAAATAATATCATCATCGCTCAGAATTGTATCTACCTGTTGATGTTTGTACATATTTGCTTTTTCTTGTGCAGAAGTTACAATTTCATTTAATGTGTTTAAATTAGCATGAGTTAATGCTTCATCCAGATTATCCATCTTTCGATAAAAATGTGTAAGCTGATAAATTAAATGCTTAATATATCTTACTCGTGGAAAATGAGGCGATAATAGTTGAATTGAAAGAAATATTCCTTCGCAAAGTGTTAAATCAATATGACAGCTACGGGTATGGCTCAATTTTTCATTTGAAATTTTCATAGTACATTTATGAATATTTTCTATCAATTTGGGTACATTCTTTAAAGTATATGTATTTATAGTTTCGAAAAATTTCTGATAACGATTAATTAAAAATGGATCGTCAGTTTTACATGAAGTATTGCACGACCACGATTTTTTCGCTTCTATTTCTATCAACGGTAATATATTTACTACTTGTCCTTCTGCATTCATTGCCAAAGGTTCCAATGCAGTTTTTATTAACGGTAGATTTGCTATTTTCTCTTCTGCATTCACTACCAAAGTTTCTTTTGAAGTTACATGACGATATGTAGAATCAGTAAAATAGTTTTCAGATGAGGCTGTATGGTTAGATTCACCACATAACGCATCTAATTTTTCTTCAATTGTAGAACATTTTGTGCTTTGAGTCAAACTTGCTTCTGTTTTCTTTTTAATCAAAGCTAATATTTTGTAGATATTACGAATGACTTCTTCTAATATGCATACACCAACGATTTTTTCGGCTTTTAATCGTTTCTCGATATGACCTTTAATACTGAATTTTTTAACGATATTTTTTATAAATGTTTCTAAAGAATGACGAAGTTTTATGGTATTTTTCGACCAAAACTTTTCATATTTTTTAATAATTTTTTTCCCAACATCTTGATTTTCTATTGCAAGTACAGATTTTTTACTTTTCTGATAATACCGTTTGTTGTAAAGCCATTTATGATTCAGATTTAATCTTGTTTGCCTATCTCCCTCATGTTGAGGATTTTTAGATAATGTATACGTTTTTATGTATACGTTGTTTTACAATATTTTGTTTATACAGATCCCGTTTCTTAGCGCGCTTATTTTCATTATCCTGATTATATCGATATCGGTCTTTAGCACGATTATTTTCTATATCCTTATTATATCGATTCCGTTTCTTAGTGCGATTATCTTCTAAATTTTTATTATATCTATACCGTTGTTTTGCACACCTACTTTTCCAAATCTCGTTTGTATCGATGTCGTCGTTTTGCCCGATTATTTTCTAAATCTTGTTTGTATCGTTGTTTAGCGCGATTATTTTTTAAATCTTGTTCGTATCGACGTTGTTTTTTATCGCGATTGTTTTCTACATTTTGTTGATATTGTTGTCGTTTTTTAGCTCGATTATTTTCTAAATCTTTTGTAGGACTTAT
This sequence comes from Camponotus fellah, assembly GCA_030586385.1. Classification (NCBI taxonomy): domain Eukaryota; kingdom Metazoa; phylum Arthropoda; class Insecta; order Hymenoptera; family Formicidae; genus Camponotus; species Camponotus fellah. Next base: position 5,009 of record JAPIVC010000471.1, read on the forward strand.
TTGCTTGTTAAGTAAATCTTGTACACATTGTTTTTTGTCATTAACTTCTAATTGGACAATATCTTCAGATAATGAATGTTTCTTTAGCAAATTTATTTTCAGAATCTTTATTTGTATAGATTTGTTCATAAATTTTGATTTCTTTTATTTCATTACAAAAATTATTACCATTATAATCATTAATTTTGTAACCAGTATAATTTGTAATATAATTTTAATTTTGAGAATATTTATCAATTTCTTCATCAATATTATTTGTTGTTTTTACTAATGTTTTAATATTATTTGTTTCTTCCAACTTATGTATTGTTTTTATAAATTCTTTAGTATCATTTGTTTCTTCAAGATCATTTATCGTTTTTATAAATTCTTTAACATCATTTGTTTCTTCAATCTTATTTATTGTTTTTATAATTTCTTTTGAAGTACTTTTATCTGTTGATAATTGATTATTACTTAATTCTTTCTTAGATCGAGTAAACTTTTTTCAAATGATTTAATTTTTGTTGCTTTGTCTCATGTTGACGTAGCATGTGTATACGAATTGCTTCAATCTCTCTCGCTTTAACTACTGCTAATAGAAGTACTGTTTGAGCACTATATCGCGAATCTTGTGAAAAATGCTCAATTACATTAGACTCAAAAATTTTTATCAAATGGGTACGCATTAAACTATGATCATATTTTATTTTTTCGGGTTTGATATTAAATAATAATGAAATTGCAAAAGCTACTGCAAAAACACCGCAATCGCTACCATTTGGTTGATGCAGTACGATTGGAAACTTGACAGGGTACTTTTTAAAATCATATATTGGGAATAATCTTTTCAAGAATTGTTCGTGATCCTTATGTAGTTTCTTAGAATTTAATGAATCATAAATAAATATGTTTTTTCTGTTATAATAGCTGCACACCCAATATCCATCAGATCGACCTGATGAACTATGTAATATTTGTATATGCTTTTTATCTACTGGTATAGGTAGAATTCTATCAGACATTGCATACGCCAAGTTTCGACAGGTCTATAATCTGAACAATTTTGTAAAAGATGATCGAAATGATCCATATGAATATTAGTTAATCAATCGCCTTGAATAATTATATCTCTTTCTCTAGGCATTAAGACTCTTTGTTTGTTTGCCTCTACAGACATTTTGAGTATATATATATATATATATATATATATATATAAAATAAACGCTTTATAAACTTTATATAAATTTTTACAATTTGGTTTCTACAAACCTATTAAAAACAACTTTATATAGACTTTATAAAAAGTTTATATCTACTAGTTTTTGCGTACAACAGTTTTATTATAAACGCAACACTATCGGCGCACAGTAGCCGTTTACAAGTGCACAGCAGCTCTATATTAGCGCGCAGCAGCTCTGTATCGGTGCACAGCAGCCGTTGTTTACAGGCGCGCAGCAGCTCTGTATCAGCGCACAGCAGCCGTTTACAAGTGCACAGCAGCCGTTGTTTACAGGCGCGCAGCAGTTCTGTATCGGCGCATAGCAGCCGTTGTTTACAGGCGCACAGTAGCTCTGTATCGGCGCACAGCAGCCTTTGAAAAAAAAATTTACTTACCTCTATCCGTTTGAAAAGCTTGAAAATTTTCGTGACGCCGTCAATTCTGGAACTAATTCTATGCAAAAAAATTAAAACTTGTTTCACATTAATATTATTTATAAGAAGATTGGATACTTAAATGCGATAATAGCTTACATTAAATTATTCGATAAATAGAATGTAGCACTAGTTTCATTCTATATATATAACTTATATTAAGTAAGTAATTAATATTATTCAAAATGTAACGCACGGAGATTGCACGATCAAATTTACATCTTTTGTATTTGCATACATACATGTACACAGAAACGCAACATAAATGTAAATTTGATCGTGCAACCTACATGTGGTATACTTTGAATAATGTTAATGTCAACGGTACTGTAATTTTTAAGCCTTAAAACTCAAAGAATATACATATATATATAATATATATATATTTTTTTTTACATACATATACAGGGTGATTCAAAATAAGTATAGTGTCCGTGAAATGACATATTCTTGAGTCAATTCTAAGACGATTTTTCCTTTAGTAAAATTTCGTCCGACGCTTAGTTTTCGAATTATTAAAAGAAGTAATTAACTTATAATGGGTCGGATACAAGAGGCAGGCAAGGGTGGCGCGAGTCACCGTCAGACGCGGGTGCTTACGCGGGGCGATCGCTGCGATCAGCTGGTCGGTACATACACACACATGCGAATACATATTCTCTCTCTCTCTCTCTTCTCTCTTTCTTTCTCTCTCTCTCTCTCTCTCATTTGCTTACTCGAAGTTATTATTACTCTTATTAAATTATTATTTATTTTTTATTGTTACACATTTTCACTTAAATTATTTTCTTATTCTATTGTATCGTTTTTTTTTTTTTTTACGAGAGAGGAAAATGCATTTTATGCATACTCACCGGGCGATCCGGTGAGTTATGTGGGACTCGAGTACCAAGTCGAATTACCAACTCGGTACTCCCTACTCACTAAAAACCCGTCTCTTTCGCTAATTTTCTCTAACACTGTTTATTTGACATCCCGAAATTTGTTTTCACACAACACCAAAGAATAGTTATTATTAACTTGTTCGATGTATTGCTGTAATTTCTTGAGAAATGAATTTTCCAATAGATCGTACTTTCATTCAAATTGAACGTAGATATCACGTTTTAAAGGACAGAGATCTACACTAAATAATTAATCGAAAATTCTTTTCTTTTTATAAACTGTATTCTTTTATAAACTTCAACATAATCACATTCATTCACTCACTCGATAAGATGAGAAATTTACCAATGACTCTATCACTAATCACTATAAATCACTGTCGAATAATCACTGTTGGCCATTAAAAATCACTCGATTAAAGAAAGATACACGTTATTACACGACATGACGACGCGATAACGTGACGATATTTACCCGGGGACAGCAAACTGTTTTTGGTTATGCTAGGTTGCGGTAGATTAAGGTACTAACAGCGCTGTCGAACGTGAACATGTGCTTGATTGAAGACGCGCCAATTTAGTGTATAATATTATTATCATATGATATTTATACATTGTATGATATCTGTTTTAAAATTAATTAAAATAAATAAATGTTTAATACTTTCACTGTTAATGTTAAATATTATTTATTATTAATACTAAATATTATTATTAAATATTCTTAAATATTATTATTAACATTAAATATTTATTAAATATTATTATTAAATATTATTATTAATATTAAATTTATATATTTATTATTATTAAATATTTATTAAATCATTTGATTGAAAATCAATAGTAATATGAAATAAAAAAAAAAATATCATTAAAGTCTGGCGTTTCAATCTCTCTTGGTTTTTTCTTATGGTTTTAAAAATGTAAGAAGATGTTCCAAATGTTCAGAAATATTGGTCGCTCTGAATTTGTTTTTAAAACCATAAGAAAAAGCCAAGAGAGAATGAAACGCCAGAATTTAATGTTTTTCATATTATTTTCATATTATTATTGATTTTCAACAGTTTAATAAATATTTAATAATAATAAATAAATAAATTTAATATTAAAAATTTAATAATAATAAATAAATATTTAATATTAATAATACTATTTAATAATAATAAATAAATATTTAATGTTAATAATAATATTTAAGAATATTTAATAATAATATTTAATATTAATAATAAATAATATTTAACATTAAAGGGAAAGAAGTATTAAACATTTATTTATTCTAATTAATTTAAAACAAATCTCATACGATGTATAAATGTCATATGATAAATTATACGCTAAATTGTCGCGTCTTAAAGCTATGTTCGCAGCGCTGTTAGTACCTTAACCTACCGCAACCTAGCCTAACCAAAAACTGTTTGCTATCCCGGGTAAATATCGTCGCGTTTTCGCATCGTCACGTCGTAATAACGTTGTGTTTTTCTTTAATCGAGTGATTTTTAATGGCCAACAGTGATTATTATAGTGATTGATAGTGATTAGTGAGAGAGTCATTGATAAATTTCTCGTCTTATCGAGTGAGTGAATGAATGTGATTATGTTGAAGTTTATAAAAGAATACAGTTAAAAAGAATTTGGATTAATTTTTTAATGTGGATCTCTGTTTTTAAACCGGATATCAGTTCAACTTGAGTAAAAGTACGATCTATTGGAAAATTATTCGAAATTACAACAATACATCGAACAAGGAACAATACTTGATTGGTGAAAACAAATTTCGGGATGTCAAATAAACAGTGGTAGAGAAAATTAGCGAAAGCGAGGGGTTTTTTAGTGGGTAGGGTCGAGTTGATAATTCGACTTGGTACTTGGTCCCACATAACTCACTGGATGTGCCCGTAGTATGCATAAAATGCATTTTCCCTCTCGTAAAAAAAAAAAATAGAAAAAAAATAAATTAATGAAAAATTTTAATAATAAAAAAAAAATAAAAAAGTAATAATATTTTGAGTAAGCAAATGAGAGAGAGAGAGAGAGAAGGAGAGAGAGAGAGAGAGAGAGAGAGAGAGAGAGAGAGAGAATAGAATGAGAATTATGTATTCGCATGTGTGTGTATGTAGCGACCAACTGATCGCAGCGATCGCCCCGCGTAAGCACCCGCGTCTGACGGTGACTCGCGCCACCCTTGCCTGCCTCTTGTATCCGACCCGTTATAAGATTAATTACTTCTTTTAATAATTCGAAAATTAAGTGTCGGACGAAATTTTGCTGAAGAAAAATCGTCTTAGAATTGACTCAAGAATGTGTCATTTCACGGACACTATACTTATTTTGAATCACCCTGTATGTATATATATATATATATATGTATATATATATATACAGGGTGGACCAGATAAAGTGTTACAGTTTAATATCTTTGAAACGGCTAGATGGATCTTAATGTTCTTGAATTCGATTTTCTCGATTTGATGTACTTTTTCACATGGACTTATTTTCATTTTCCGCAATCGGCCCTTCGTGGGGTGGGGGCACCAAGCTCCGTTTTTTTAAATGGCACTTTCCCAGAAAATTAATATTAATGGATTCTATGTTGAAAAAGAAGTAACTTTTATTCGAAAAAATTTTTTTACAATCATTAATTTCGGAGCTACAATTATTCAAAATTTTTCGGAGCGCCGAACTTCACACTTATGTGAAACAGTGTTTAGCACAGGAAAGCATTTAGCACAGTTCCTACTACGAGAGAAGAATTGAAGGAATGAATTCGGACTGCTTGCGCATCAATTACACCAGCTATGCTATTCAGTATTCGCAGAAATATTATCGAAAGATTACTTAAGTGCTTGGAAGTACATGGTATGCTTTTTAAACACTTATTAAAATAAAAGTTACTTTTTTTTAACATAAAATCCTACTATAGACTAAGATTGTATAAACACTGTTTCACATAAGTGTGAAGTTCGGCGCTCGAAAAATTTTGAATAATTGTAGCTGGAAATTAATAATTGTAAAAAAAATTTTTCGAATAAAAGTTACTTCTTTTTCAACATAGAATCCATTAATATTATTTTTAATATTAATTTTTTGGGAAGGTGCCATTTAAAAAAACGGAGCTGGTGCCCCCCCACCCCACGAAGGGCCGATTGCGGAAAATGAAAATAAGTCCACGTGAAAAAGAGCACATCAAATCGAAAAAATCGAATTCAAGAACATTAAGATCCATCTAGCCTCAAAGATATTAAACTGTAACACTTTATCTGGCTCACCCTGTATATATATATATATATATACAGAATGGGCCATTTTAATCAGGACGGAGAATTATCTCATAAACAAAGTGAAATATAAAAAAATTTTTCAGACAAGAGTTGGGTTCGGAGGGGGACTCACGATAGTGTCATTGATTTTGCCTTGGGTGTACGTGCCAAGATCATATGGAAGTCAACCTTGTTTTTTTCAATGAAACTGCCTAATTTTTTATATAAATCGATTCTCCGCAATATTCTGCGTAAAAAGTTTTAAGAGTATGATGGCCAAAAATTCAATAGTTTACAAGATTTTTCATACTCTAATTTGACAAAATTTTACATAAATTATAAAATATCTCATAAAATATTCGTTTTACCATTTCTTGCTTCAATACTTTTATGCATAGAATAATAAGAGAGATCAATTGATGTACGGAAAACACATAATTGTCTTAAAGAAAAAATCTGTAACTGCTCGTTGCAATTTCATATTTTTTCTTTAAGATAACTATGTATTTTGTTTATAATTTTTTACGCAGAATATTGCGGAGAATCGATTTACCATTTAAAAAAAACAAGCTTGACCTTCATATGACCTTGGTACGTGCACCCAAGGTCAAATCAATGGCACCATCGTGATTCTCCCTCTGAACCCAATAACTCTTGTTTGAAAGATTTTTTTATATTTCACTTAGTTTACGAGATAATTTCCCGCCGATTAAAATGGCCCACCCTGTATATATAACTTTGAAGGAGACATAAGATGGTGTTACACTATTGAATTGATTTTAGGTGATTTAGATTAATAGAACTACTCTAATTTTTTACATAAATTAATTCCTCGTAATATTTTGCGTAATTTTATAAAACATTAATTTTTCGATAAGGGAATTAATTGATATTGGATGCGTTCAGGAAACACAACAGTTGAGTAATTCGTCAATGTAATTAGTCTAGATTTATGGATCTAACAGTAAAGACCAATAATCATAAATTGCTCACTGATCACTCGTGTTTCCTGAACGTAACCGAAGTGTTTTAAAGAAATATGTAAGTGCTCGTTGTAAATTATAATCAATTAAATATCTCGTTTTACATAAATATAAAACGAGATATTTAATTGATTATAAATTATTATATTTCTTATTATGTTTTGCCTTATTTTTATATTTTATTTTTTTCCTTATATCTCGTTCTTTTCTTCCATCTTTGAAGAAATAATTTTCTAATATACTTTCGTAATATCTTTACATTTTTAATACTATTTTCGTAAAGTTTATTGCAGTTAAAATGTTTAAAGTGTCCATAAAAATCAATGTAAATCCTCAACTGCTAAGTAAATAGTGTTCTTGGAATAATGTCAAATGTAAAAAATAATCAAAAAATAATCAAATTATTTTCCTAAATAGTAATTTAACAATGCAATTTAACAATACTCTGAGAGTGCATCACATACTTGAACATTAATAAGATTATATTACGATACCAAACCAAATGTAATCGTATAAATATAAAATGAATATATAAGCACAACTTCTGGAAGCAATCAAAAGAATGCATTGACTAAATGTCATAAACATACCTGAATTATGTAACAATTATTATCTTTCTTATTATCTCTGTCTTTCTATTTTTTATATCTTCTTTTGTTTCCTTTTCTTTCTTTTTTTCTTCTTCTTTCTTGTTTCTTTATAATATTAAATAATTTTAGCTGAAAAA
>JAPIVC010000471.1:15000-66769 GCA_030586385.1 Camponotus fellah
ATCATACATTCGAAGCTTGATGTTATCAAAAAAAATCGCCAGCGATCAGTATAATTTGCTCCAATAATTTGTTAGCTTTTGTCGCTGTATGATATGCTACAATTATAGAAGAATTATCGCAATATATAGCACATTTTCAAAATAAGAATCCTCTTATAATGTGTAAAAATCGGTTCAATGATTCATTTTATCTGGATTTTTAATCTTATCAAATATGCCTTTTAGTTAAGGCAGTGTCTTTATAATCTCTGAATTAAATTTCGTTTAAATTTCGCTTCCAGAATGCACATGCAAATCGTATTTAATGTAAAATATTTTTAAAAGTAACCAGCACACAAGTTAAGATCGCTTCTCGAATTTTGTTTTAATAACCAGCATCAGAATTAGATCATCTATGGATTTTTTTAATAATCAGCTCACGAATAGATCGCCTCTGAAATAAATATTTTAATAACCAGAATGCACATGCAAACCGCATCTGGTAAAATATATAATCTCTACGTGTATATATATATATATATATATATATATGTATATATATATATATACATGTGTGTGTATGTGTGTGTGTATATTGTCTGCATTGCGTGTACGTGTGGTGTATATTGTCTGCATTGCGTGTATGTGTGTGTGGGTGGGTGTGTGTATGTATGGACGTATGTATGTACAAAAGTGATGCAAGAGTTACATGAGGAAGCGAGGTAATAAGAACGAGCGAAATAACAATAAAATCGAACGAGATAGAAATAGCACTAGTAACGAGGACTCGAACTCATAAATCGGATTTTTCTTTCTCACTATTATGTTTCTCTCGCTCGCATCTATTACTGTCTCGCTCGCTTCTTGGGTCCGCTTATCTTTTCGAGCTGTCTCACGATTGTCAAGTGTGACGGAGAAAGCAAGATCATGAATAGAGAGCGAGCGAAATAACCTATCATCAAAGAATTCCGAAGTCTCTTCGGAATCGGTTTTTTTGCTTCCTCTATCCATTTGCAATTCACGAAAATGTAACATTTTATAAAATAAAAATTCAAACTTTTATTTTTAATTCCATTGGTTTGAAAATAATTTCAATGAATTTATGAGATTGCGATTAAAATGATATCAAACACGGCGTAAATCGGGTAATTTTAATTAGTCTGATAATACAAGTTTTATAATTATATATTGTGACGTGACGCTTTTGAGCTCCGTCACAGTTACCCCGCCGAGGGGATAAAGCGTGCGCGGGGTCGTTTCTTACGTCTGCGGGGGGGACGTTAATAATCCGTTAGGACCTATTTTTAGTTATAGATTTTAGATACTTAGATAGAGTGCGGCGATCTGGGCGAGCGTGGAATACCGAAACTTGTATTGCGAGAAGATACCGCAGAAGATTCCGAGAAAGATACCGCCAAAGAAGAGGATAAGAAGAGAACACAGGCTTCCGCTAACTAAGGTCACGTATCAAGATCCCACGCCGCCGTGAGTCGAGTATCAGCCGAAAATTAATCCCACCTATTTTCAGAATAACGTCGGCGGGGGGAATCCGGACGGGCAAAACGACGGATAATCGTCCAGGCTGCAGACTGGGAGAAGAAATACCGTGGACGGACAAGGCCTGGCCAGCCTGTCGCGTTCACGTGGACGAGAAGTCCCGACCGAAAGTTACCGTCATTCAACGGATTCCACATTCCCTGCAAAGGAGCAACCCGCCGTCCAGCATCCCGAATTTTGAAGGGGCGGAAATATCGACCCCTTCTAGGAAAGATCGACAGGATGCTCGGAAAATCGGCGCGGGACTTGAGGGCCTCGCGGAGCCAGTAATTTCGAGTCACTGTTCGGTGAGACAGTGCAGACGAAGAAAATTTTCCGAGATCTACCGAGGACGCAGCCGCCGACTCATTGTAAGCCGCCGCCCAGGTAGCCGTACGATTCTTTCCCGGAAGCAGCTGGTGTCGAACTTTGCTAGATACCGTTGCAGGGCGACGGTATTCGCATTGTCGATTTATCGGGTAAGCCTGTGTGCTTTTCGCGTGTGTCGTTGCCGGACGCCAGCTGATACCGGGAGTCGCGGATTCGTCCCTCTCGGAGGGGTCCACACCGACAGTCGTCTTATCGTCTCGTTTCGTATACCGTACCGTACCGTCTCGTACCGTTTTCGTTCCGTCTACCGTAATATCGTTACGTCTCGTATCGAATTTTGGATCGTGCGTGGTGACGAAAGTTAGACATTTCCGTATCGCGTTTTAATTACCGGGATTTGCGTGAGAGTATTCTTTGCGAGCAAGATATACCGTATACGCGAAGTCTGCTCTGCAAGAATTGCATAGATCGCGAAATCTCCGTTGAATTTTGTGACCGTTAAAGTTCGTTTGTGATATCTCGTTTGAGAGTCAAGGTTGTTGTTGTTGAGCGCGAAAGGTCGTGAAGATACCGTTAAAGATTGTGAGACAATATCAGTGCTCGTGTACTTGAAATTACCGTTAATAATAATCTTTGTTATATTCTCGAATTTATTGCCGTAACGTATCGCCGACTTTATGAGAATTTCCGCTCGATTTATATCGAAATATCGCGAGAGGCTCGTGCCTCTAAATGTACTATATATTACTCACTTAGTATATTCTGTTCGTTATCAATTATTTTCCCGTGATCTATACCGCTAATTACCGCTAATTATTTGAGAAAGTAACTCGATTTGTATTGAGATATTTAGTGAGGCTTGCGCCTCCGAGTGCGTTCTGAAATCTGTCGTGTACTATACTTCGAGTGTTACAATTTATTCCGTCACTTATTGTCAGTAGATTTTAATTATCGTAGTCGTAAAGATTTATATCCGTTTCCGTCGTCTTATCATTGTACTATTCTCGCGTGTATTATATCGATCGTTTCCATTACAAATATATCTGACCTTCGCGTCATACGTTATAAATTGTATATCGTTCTTTCCTTTTGAATTTATATATTACTGTTTCTCATTTATATACCGAGGTTTATCTGTTCTTTCTTTGTTCTTTATCGTTCATCGAATTTGGTCTATTTCTTTTCTTTTTTTATTATTATCTTTGTTACCTTTTTCACTCTGTATTATAATTGTTCAATATATCTTAATTAATTATAAGTAAGATAAGCTGAGTGTCGATTATTTCTCTCTTCCGAAAATCATCTAGCGTTCTCTCTCTAATTCACAAAGAACCCTGCCCCTCTGCCATATACTGAACTCTGGGTTACCGGAAATCTCGTCCGTTACCGTACTGTTATCGTGGCGCGAAAGATCGCGCCTGGCGCCCAATTTTATTCTCCTTTGAGGAGACTTGTAAGATACCGTACGTTACCGTAATTTTAAGATAAAAAATTATTGAATTTTCGTATCGGCCAAAACTTGCACGCTACCTCCTCGGGATCGGCGTTCTCGAGGTGAGCAACGGCGTGGCAATATTTAACTAAATTTATGCCACTTACATCGTATTTGATATTATTTTGAAACGGTCCACCTTTCTCGACGCTCCGGACCGGCTCGTCGGATAGTCAGGATTCGAGCGAAGGGGGGGAAATAACCAATTTGTGCGAACATATATCTTCGGTTAACTAAATATATTTATTGTGTGAATTATTTACAATGTTCGTGTGTGTGAATGTATGTGTCAGTGTGTTAGTAATCATGTGTATGTACAAGAAAGATACAAGAAAAGCGTACGATATCGGCGGAATAAACTATAGATAACTGAAAACGGTAGATCCGGCGCGTACAAGTAATACCTGGCGTACGGATAACGTGTACAGGCGATAACGGATGATCACAAAATCGCGGACTAAGTTTTAAATCGGAAAATCGAGACTGATAAATTACACAAGAAAAGTGTGTGACACTGGCGAACTATCGGAAATTAAGAATGGTATATCCGGCGCGGACTAGTAATATCAAGAAATCGGTAACGGACGGTCACAGAAACGTAAATCTAGAACGAAGAATCAAAACTGGTATTCGGGATGGACACAGAAACGCGGAACCTAGTATTAGAGTATGTATCGTCGACGGGGCTGAATGTCAAGACGGCTCAAAGTTGCCGGAGAGGGCACTTCATCCCGTGAAGTCGGGTAATATCCCGACTCAGACAAAGAAGGTCGGGGACACCCGGTAGTTGCGAGACATTTCGTCTCGGACTGGATCAGGAACTGGAGACACCCGGTAGTCGAGAGACACCTCGACCGGGATTGATACTGGAGCCGAAAATGTTCGGCGGGAGTCGAGAGACACCTCGACCTGGACAGGTTTCAAGAAGCCGGAGACACCCGGCGGAACGAGAGACACCTCGACCGGGATGGGAAGACCGAAACGGGAGACACCCGGTCGAGCCAAGGAGCACCTCGGCCCGGGCGAGATCTGGTCAGGATCTGGAGACACTGGTCGTGCCGGCTCTTATACCTAGCCGGAGCTTCCCCTATCTAGGGAATCAATTAGGTGAGGCACGACTGCGAAATTGCGCGAATATTCGGACGAGCAAGACAGAGCGAGACAGCAAGTGCAAAGCGTTGAGAGCAAGCGAGAGAGCGAGCGTGCGAGCGAGATAGCGTGCGAGCATGCATCGTTGCGAGGGAGATAGCGGTATTTGGCAGGGAATTAACAGGTACGAGAAAACAAGCGAATAATTAGAAAAATAAATAGATATCTTTATTACATCGAAAATAAGAACGATGCGAGGGCGCATCGTTACAATTTTAATCATAATATTCTCATTATTCTTGTAACGGTCGTATTTTCAGGTCGTTTTTCCCGTAGCGCCGATAGATCGCCGGTGCAAGGTTCGCAAAAGAAAATACGCGAGATGTTCAATTGATATATAGTATTTATTCTTCAACAGTGTGTGGTGTACAGAGTGTGGTTGGGTGTGTGTGTGTGTGTGTGTGTGTGTGTGTGTGTGTGTGTGTGTGTGTGTGTGTGTGCGTGCGTGCTGTGCATGTGTGTGTGTGCGTGCGTGTGTGCGTGCGTGTGTGTGCGCGTGTGTGTGTGTATGTGTAAGTATGCGCGTATAAATTTATGAAATAATGCGGATAATGTGCTCGTTAATCGAATGCAGTATCGAACAGCTGTGCGCTGTTTACGACGCGCGAGACGGAACATCGGGATTCCTGCGCGTTTTTACGTCATTTTTTCGCGCGGGAATCCCGATGTTCCGGGAACCCTCAGTTTCGCGGGATCGACGCTGGTTTTCCCGGAATTGTTTGTCGCGTAGCTGGGCGATTTAAAAGCCGCTTTCTCGATATCTGAGAATAATCCGGATTTCGATACACGGATTAACTTCCGTGTCCGGTTCTGAGTCTATGCGCGGGTGCTCGCTGCGGTAATGCCACGAGTGGCGTGCGGTATCTTTTAACGGTAGCAAGGATCGCGTAGCAGCTGGGTCGAGATCGCTCGACTCGGGGCGGCTCTGAACTCCACCTTTCGTGATATTCCAGATGCGGATCGGGTGGATCGCACTGATACTTCGGAGTCGAGATCGCTCGACGGAGACGGAGATCGCTCCACCTCTTGTCCTAGGTATATCGTGCTCAGGTAGGATTTCTGGATTGCTGCTGAAGCGTACTGCTTAGAGCGGTTCAGGAAAATGTGTCTCTAATTGCCGATACATGGCCTTTTTATACCGCTAATTACCGTGTCGGCGCGCGCAGCAGATCAACCCCTACCGAACGGGTTTCGGTAAGCGGTACGGTTCGGGCCCGTCCGGAGGGGTTCGGGTAGGCGCCGAGCGCGGGCTTTCGCGGTTCGACGGTTCGGGCCATGTCGGCTCGGCTCGGCGGTGTTCGGTCGGTTTTCCTAACCGAATTTTCAAAAATGTGGGCGCACCGCGCCCCTGCCCTTGCCCGGCGGGTGTTCGCCGAGCGGCAGCTTCCGGCGGACGTTCGACCGGGAAAGTAACGATGCCGGAGTGCATCGTTACATTCTATTCAAATTACTTTCAAATGAATAAGAAAAAATGCATTTTCTGACATGATAATTTATTTATAATATTCACGAATATATGTCAGAAAATAAAATGCATTTTCTCTACTCATGATCTTGCTTTTTCCGTCACACTTGATAATCGTGATAGACAGCTTGAAAAGACAAACGGACCCAAGAAGCGAGAGCGAGCGAGACAGTAATAGATGCGAGTGAGACAATAATAGGAGCGAGCGAGATAGTAATAGATGCGAGCGAGAGAAAAATAATAGTGTGAAAGAAATATCCGATTCTCGAGCTCGAGTCCTCGTTACTTGTACTATTTCTGTCTCGTTTGCTTTTATTGTTATTTTGCTTGTTCTTATTACCTTCTTGCTTCTTCACGTAACTTTTGCATCACTTTTGTATATACATACGTTTACACATACACACACACACACACACACACACACACACACACACACACACACACACGCACGCACGCACACGCACATACGCATGAATGTACAATGTACATTGCATTATCTATATGACTATATACCTATGGACTACTAATGGCTCACATTTCCCATTGAAGCAATGCGATCCAAGATCTCAGTGTCTCCAAATGGCCAAAACAAGAACTAATAATTAAGAATTATATAGTCTGAGTTCTGATCAGTTCTGTGATTCTGACTGTGAATTAAGAGAAGAAGTGAATGAAAAAAAAGTGAAAAAAGTATTATAAACTTTTAAAAAAATAAAAAATGGTTCGCTATTATTATGTAAAATCATGTAATAACTCAAGATATAAAACGTTTTAAAAATAAGTGTAATAAGAAATCTTAACAAAGTTTTTAACAATTTTAATATGCATTTAATGAATAATGACTTGGACAATCACAAGTATAAATTAATAAAAACAATTATAGAATTGTATTTAAAAATAAAATTTTATTTCGGAAAAGAATTTACTAGAAAATCCCATTTAAATTGTATTAGAAAAAATTTTACGGAAACAATATTATTTAAAGAGCAATAATTGAAAATTATAATGAAAAGTTATATTCGTTTTTCAATTGCGTTTATGATTATTAGTTCTTCTTTTGGCCATTCAGTACCTGGAGGTGCTGAGATCTTGCATCGCAAAATGGCTGCCCATTAGCAGTTCATAGGTATATAGTCAAAGGCATTATCTCTCCCTGATGCACGATTTTCCTTTCTCGTCTAATAAAAAAATTCCAGCACTCTCTATCGTTATGCTTGTCAACTAATTTTGCTGTTTTTTTCACTTTATTTTACCGACATCTCAAGCACTTGTGAAATTTTCGGAAGAATGCCATTTATTAATTAGACAATTAAATTCAGTTTTTAATTCTACAATGTTGAGTGGTATAATTTGACCACGTTCGAAATGGCCACGGGTATATTTGACCACGTTCGAAACGGCCACGTTCGTAATGGCCACGCGTTCGTAATGGCCACGTTCGAAACGCCCCCCCCACACACACACACACACACACACACGGGGTGCAAGGGGGTCCTTCGGTCCCCCTCCCACACCCACCCCGTCCACCTCGCTTCGTGTGAAAAGCTACAAATCTATGTCTGTGTGCGTGTGGCCGTTTCGAACGTGGCCATTACGAACGCGTGGCCATTACGAACGTGGCCGTTTCGAACGTGGCTGTTTCGAACGTGGTCAAATTTACCCGTGGCCATTTCGAACGTGGTCATTTCGGACGCACCTTACAATGTTCTACAGTGCAGTACACAATTGTGAAAACTACTGTTTTATGCATAAAAACTATAAAACTTTTATAAGAAGCTAATATTTGTACAAGTTGACAGCTCTGACGCCATGTTGCTTTAACATGTCGATAAATAAAAATTAATATAATGAAATAAAGGTCCGTTAAATAAAATCACTAAACAAAGAACAGATAAAAGGCTACAGAGACCAGCGCAAAGATTGAATATGTGCGAAAAATTAAACGGTAGATTCAAAATTTACCAACCGAAAGAGATGTTTATTTAAATTAAACAAGACAAACGCTGCGTTTCGATCCCATTCGGATGCTTTTCAATGTCAAGAAACAAAGTAATAAACAAAATTAAATTAAAATTAACAATCATGGATATAATATAACTAAAGAACGCAACTCAAAATAAACGGTAAAAAGAAAGTCAAAAAGTCAGAAGCACATGAAGACAGATGATTCAAAAAATTAAATAAAAAATCAATTAAGACACGCAACGCATTAATAGTAATTGTCCGAATGACGTTGAAAGCCGAACGCAAAAAACGCTTCATATCCCCCGTGTGTCGTGGAAAACCAACTGCTCCCTTCGGAAGACAAAAGCCGTAAAAGAACTCCCACACAGATTCAAAATTAATTCCAAATGAAAAAAGGCCGGAGATGACAAAATCAATGACCCATTAGAAAGTAATGGTCCATGTTGTGTGAAAAAAACTATGATAAACGTGAAAATCTACAGGAAAAAGAAAAAGAAAAGAAAAAAATATAAAAAAATAGAATGCGAAGTATATTATTAAACTAACAAAACGGAAATAAAATTCCCCATACAAATTAAAGTTGAAATTAATACATAAAAAAATTACTTGAATAAGAATTGATTACATACCGGTCTATAAATTGAAAGAAATTGCGAAATAAAAAACATACGAAGGGAGAGCAACTTAAGCACGACTTAGCGTTCTGATGTAAGGCACCGAATTGAGGGCCTAATCCGATATGAAATGAGTGAAGTATAAAAAGAGGGGGGGGGAGAAAAAGAGAGAAAAGAGCAAAACGTCACAGAAGGAGAGAAGACAAGAACCGAAGACAGAGGAGAAATTTTTTAAAACACATTCAACGCGAAAACTTTTTAATAATCGGCAAATACAGCTTATCTAAGAATTCGGTATCACTCTGAATGTTAATGCTATGCCTCTGATTAGAAATGTGAACCATCTCTGCGATCAATCTCTTGTTATAACCGGGTTCTTCCTCCAGAATAGAGACGTTCTCCCAATCAAATTCATGACCCTCCATTTTATGGAGGGACACGACCGAGAGAGCACCAAATTTTATTGATATCAGAACGATGTTCTTTAATTCTAGTTAATAATTTTCTTTTGGTTTGCCCCACATACGAAGCATTACAATCTAAACAGCAGATTTTGTAGATAACATTCGCGTGGTCGAATTTAGATACCGGATCCTTATACAATTTAATAAAGGATTTTAATCTGTTATTCACAGTAAAAGCCAATCTTTTGTTCGTATAACTCTTTATATTAGAAACAAAACTTCTTGGAAAACTTGAGGAAAAAGAAATGAAAAAAGGAGTGGAAGAGGAAGGGGATTGAGAAGGAGCACTAGTATTATTATTACCATTGGAAATTAAGAAATTTAGTCTTTGAGAAATAGTATGAAAGATGAAGTAGGATGGCTGTTACTTAATAAAGTTGAAATAATAAAAGAGAAATTATAATTATGAAACCGTGGATGAGAAAGTTTAAAAATTTTGTCAGTCAGTCCAATGATGACCCCTTTTTTATGTGACAGAGAATGATGTGAAAAAAATGATAAAAATCTCCCTGAAAAAGTCGGTTTCCTATACCAGTTAAATTCTATATAATTGTTGTTGATAATGATAGTTGTGTCTAAAAAGTTTATACTATTGTTATTTGAATATTTAATGGTAAAACGTAATCTATTGTGAAGCGAATTAAAAAAACATGGAAAATATATTGGATGTAATGTTGAGGAGCAGCAAGGATAATATCATCGATACAACGTACATAAAAGGGAAGGGGAACAGAGAGAGACGAAATTGCTCTATCCTCCAAATCCGACATAACAATATTCGCCAGTATCGGGGAGAGTGGAGAATCCATGGGAGTGCCAAAGATCTAAACAGATATTAGTTTATATATAACGTTATCAAACTGGAAGTAAGTAGAGTCCATGATTAGTTTTAAGGAAATCAAAAATTCTTTATAAGGAATGTTAGTTTTATTCCTAATTAAATGCCATTGTTTGGCGATTCCACCAATAACCAGATCTAATGGAACATTAGTGAAAAAACTCTCCACATCCAATGAGATTAAAGTCGTACCCATCATCTATGAACATTTTATTGAGCCTTTTTGTTAACTCATAGCTATTTTCAATATAATTATCGGATTTGGTAAATTTTTAAATAAAATGTTATGAAGGAAAGATGCCAGTGAATAAAGAGGGTTATTAATGCACGAGATAATAATGCGTAATGGGCAATCTTTCTTATGGATCTTTGGCAGTCCATAGGCATGTGGTAAAACACCATCTGAGCTCATTAGCGATTTATAAGTACTGTAAGAGATGTAATCGTGTTTACGCCAACGCTGTAACATTTCTCTCAACTGAGAAATCACTCTGTTTGTCGGGTCGCGGTTCACTATCATATAAGTATCACGGTCTGACAAAAGAACATGCATCTTATTAAAATATTCAGATTTATCAAGAGCAACCGTAACATACCCTTGTCGGCTTTTGTTACAATGATGTCAGGATGATCAAAAAGGAATTTTTTTGTAAATTAGTTAAGGAAAACAAACGAGAATCAATATCTGAAAAATGAGGAGGAGACGATAAATATTTATTGAGAGTCTGGACTGACAAACATCTAATATTGTTGGCTGATTCCTGATCCAATCTGAAAATATTATGTTCGATATTTTTAATAAAGTCAAAGACAAAACATTGCGAATTAGGATGGGAACGCAAACAAAATTTCTCTCCCAATTGCAGAAGAGATCGAACTTCACGAGGAATAACAGACTTTGACAAATTTACAAACCAACTGTGGTTAACAGAGTTGATAAGAGACAAGTTGTCTTTTATGTGAAAAGTATTGGGATTAATATGAACGTTGAAAGGAATATGAGAGGAAGGTTGAGGAACAGGAATAAAGAAATAAGAGGGAAGGGGGAGTTGTTCATAAAGACGAGAACCAGTGAAGGATCTAAGTTTACTTTTGTAAGGAATCGTGGGAGGAAGGGGGGGAACGGAACAAAAATATTTAATAAAAGGAACCTTAGGACGAAGGAAAATCAGGCTGTTTTTTAGTAATCCAATTAAGTTTGTTTGATAAATAAAAATGTTATTTTATACTTATTTTCTTTGTCAATATAAAATCTCATACTATATAGAGTTTTCACGTGTCCGTGTTACATATATACTTCAATTCTGGAGAAGGATTTTTAATTTTATACAGGCAATAAAAAATGGCACACTTCCGAAAATTACGGTGTTTTCGTCGATAATACAGGCGAATCCTTTTAAGCCGTTTAGCTAATTGTTTAGCCGAGAACCGTCAAAGATTGCCGATGGGCCACGAACCGCCGGCAGACGAAAACTTGCGTTCGGCGCGCTTCTCGAACCCCTCTGAGCGGATCCGACCGTACCGTTTCCCAAAACCCGTTCAGAAGGGGTAACACCGCCGCGCTGACGAGGGTTAATTAGCTGGTATAAAAAGGGCCCATACGGTGATCTAGACACATTTTCCTAATCCGCTCACTTAAGTGAAGCAGCATGAGCGAGATCTGTTAGCGCACGATGCGATAGCTCACGTCCCGATAGCACACGAAAAATTGAACACAATTCCTGATAGCCCACGTCCTGATAGCGCAACAACCCGATAGTGCACCAACCCGATAGCGCACCAAGTACAATTTTGTATGTAAAGATACACACACACACACAGGGGTGCAAGTTCGCCCCTCCTCCCGCACCCATCCCATCTCCGTCGCTTCGTGTGCAAAGTTGTACTTGGTGCAAAGTTGGTGCGCTATCGGGTTGGTGTGCTATCGGGACGTAGGCTATCGGGAATTGTGTTCACTGTGTGCTATCGGGACGTGGGCTATCGCACCGTGCGCTAACGGGACCCACCCAAGCAGCACCAGGAATACTAGACCGCTCCTAGAAAGACAGCCCAGCTTCAAGTCACAGGAGATAGAGCGAACTCTTCCTCCTTCGAGTTCTCTCGAAGTTTGATTCGGCTCATTCATCTAGCCATCTTGTGATCGTAAAACACGAACCCGAGAGCACTCCGGTTCGATCGAGAAATCTCGATATTCGATCTAACATCCGACCACCATAAATACTCGGGATTCAACATTACAAATCCTGGGATTTTTCGGGATTAAAAAATTCATTATTTAGAATTTTTAAGCGTACGTATAACATAACCGGCGCCCGTAAACTATCGGTGGCAGGTGGCAGGTGGCAGCATAATCAGATGATCATGTCGCTAGCGTGTATTTGTCAGTATACAATTATAAGTTAGGTTAGAACAAATGCGTGCTCGTTTTATCAGTCTTTTTATATTAAATATAAAAACTAATTTTAATTCATAAAACATGGAACAACAAGATGTTACGCATATTACACATAAAAAAGATAAATATGATACATCTGTATGGTATTATTTTTTAAAAGCTGTAGATGGAAAAACAGCAAAATGTAAACAGTGTAACGCTGTGTTGAAGATCCTCGGTGGCAGTACAAAAGGTTTACATACTCACTTAATATCTAAACATAACAAAAAGATTAATGATAACACTTCAAACTTGCCTGGATCAAGTACACTAGGACCTCGATTTAGTGAACTGCGGTGGGACCGGCACCGCATCACACTTGCATAAATCGAAGGCTGCGCACGCTCCACCCAAGCAGACTCTGCGCAACTGACGTGGTCTCTTGCAGGATCGTATCAGCAGCCACGTGTAGGGATGGGTTCCTCGATTTTGTTTTCGACATTTTTCAGTTAAAAATACTTTTTCAAAATTATACTTTCAATCTAATCATGTATCTCTAAAATCATTAAATCAATTAGATTGAAATTTTACACTGTTCCCAACTTTAGTATGATGAGATACTCTACACATAGTATTTAATAGCGCACTACGCGCCTGAATGTATACGCCCGATGCTTCTCCTACCACGCTCGCCACCGATCGATATCGATCGCATAATGGGGAGACTTCACTATATCGAAGTTTACTAAATAGAGGTCCTAGTGTAATATAAATGACAGTGAAGTTGAAATGCCAGCAATGAAACGAAAAATCTCCAATTATTTCCTGTCTTCTGAAAAATCTTCATGCGATGTAATTTTAACTCGGATGACTGCTTTAGATGGATTGTCGTTTAATCTGTTTGTTACTTCACAAGATTTAAGACAACTTTTGATACCAAGAGAGTAGTAATACTAAGGTGGTTCTAATCCAGATCCTCTTAGGAAGGGTGAGGCGCGAGGGGAACTGCGGCGCTCGGTGAGTGACGTCACTCGCGGGGAAGGGGGATCCGCGGCACGAGCGATGGGCGAGGGGGTCCGCGAGGTGAAGGGGGAACCGCGGCACGACCGATGGACGAGGGGATTCGCGACATGAAGGGGGATCCGCGGTGCGAGCGATGGACGAGGAGATCCGTGCGGTGAAGGGGGATCCGCGGCGCGAGCGATGGACGAGGGGGTCCGCGCAGTGAAGGGGAATCCGCGGAAAGAAGACGGTGGTGTGAGAAGGACACGTGCTACGTGTGGGAAAAGGATAGTGCTATGTGTGCGACAAGGATGTCATCAACGTGTGACAAAGATGGCGTCATCGTGGGAGGAGACGCATAAGTGGGAAAAGAACGATGTAAAGGTAAGTGAGCAACGAGTATATGAAAGAGAGAGAACGATAATATTGCAACCAACGCGTGCGAGAGAGAACGATAACGCGAAGACAACGTGTACGACGGAGAACAATAGCGCGAAGACAACGCGTGCGAGAGAGAGAGCGCAACAACGATATCGCGAGACTTACAATGAACACGTGTGAGAGAGAGACTTAAGATTAACGCAAGACTTACAATTAGCGCAATGAAGACACCGCGATATTTATGATTAGCGCAAGAGAGACGCAAGGGATCGGAACGCAGGGAGAGGCGCGTAAATAATCACATTTTTTTTTAAATTAAAATATAAAATTTATTAAAATGTGTGTGCGTGTACAATACAATTTTGTGTGTGTGTACTTAAAATTAATAATAAAATAATAACAATAATAATATAATATAATATAATATAATATAAAAATAAAAATATATATATATAAAATATATAAAATAATATATATATATATGTATGTGTGTGCGGGAGGGCGATGCACCAAATCCAAGGAGACTCCTGGAACAGAAAAAGACGCGTTAATATAAAACTAATTACGTAAATATTTATAAAAAATACTTACATCTGTATCCATTATATATACCATTGGGCGCCCGAATCTCCCCGGACATCCAAATCTCCTCTTCCATGTAGGACTCCTCCCAAAAGAGCTGCCACAGGTCAAAGATATCCTCCTCGTCCTGGGGACTCTCCGGGGTGTCGCCCCACATATAGGAGAGTTCATGTCTCCTTGTCCGACGCTCGCACCCACTGCCGGCGCCGGATATTCATAAATTCGGGGATTTCCACATCAACCTGGGACTATATATAATACAAATATAATAAACAAATATAATAATTAATATATATATATACAATTTTTGTATAAAATATTTGCAAATGTAATATTTACATCCCAGTGGAAAGCCAGCTTTATTAATAAGACACAGAGCAGATCGTAAAATCGCCTCTTTCACCCTAGAAAATTTTCAAGAATGTATTCCATTGTAACTCACTTGTTCCCCGTTTCAAGCACTGGTCAGAACTTTATGATGCGGCAACGAGGTCCCGGCACGGGATTTTATAGTAGAGATGTGGCATTATCACCATGTCAAAAGACGCGTCGTAAGACAAAAATACGCGCGGTCCCACGCAATTCAGCATAGTATAATATTATATTATCATATCGCGACTTTGCGAGGAGACAAACGTCTACGAAACTTTAAAATAGGGATATATCATTATCGCTTTACCAAAAACGCGTCGTAAGACAAAAGAATGCATATTCTCATGCAAATTAGTACGATATAATACATCAACCCTGATCAAATGATAATTGAATGGTAATTGAATGGCCATCGAATGGAAATGAACGCTCATCAAATGGAAATGAACGATTGTTGAACGAAAACGAATGCTCGTCGAACGGTCATCGAACGGAAACGAACGGTCGTCGAACGGCCATTGACCGGAAACGAACGGTAATTGAACAGAAACGAACGACTATCAAACGACCGTCGAACGGAAATCAAACCGTCGAACAGTTATCAAACGGTCATCGAACGGAAACGAACGTAAATCAACACCCGTCAAAGGAAAATCAAACGCAAAACTATATTTGTTCGATATAATTATCGAACAAATATTTAAATGTATTACAATGTATTACAAAGTAGTATCGAAATACAATATATGTGGCAGCTGTGTCACGTACGGAAACACGATACGTACATAGATAAGGATGAGGAAAGAAAGGAGAGAATAAGAAAGACGATAGAAATATATTGCATCATCAATTTATTATAAGTATGGATTCGAAGAATCATTATCATGATGTTTCAACCACCAATTATAAATCTTAAATACATTTTGTAGAGTGCAATTTTTTACATGATTTTCACAACGCAGTAGTATTCTTAACATCTAATTTCTTTAAGGAAGCTACATTCTCATAGTCTGCATCCAAAGTTTCGATAATCACATCGTTTCTTGCATCATTGTCCAGTATATCGGCCAGCCATTGTCGTTTTTCATGACCTTTAACGTATACGAGAGACGCATCATCTTCCTCCGTTGCACCCATCACCGCCGTCGTAATTAAACGTTTCAACTTCCAATATGAAACGTGTCCATCATTCCACGACAATCCATGATGATTTTTAATTAGCCATAAAACTTGACATCTCTCAGATTTTGTAAGCGTGTGCCATGATATGGGACATATAAAAATGTAATATGAAAGTATGGATCCTTTTCAGAACCGCAGCTTCCTTCACGACAAAATTTTTCCCAATGATAAATCCTTGCAGATCTACAAACATTGACGCAGCCATGATGACAAGATCCGATCGCAGACTGATAAAATAATCAAAGTCGATCATCAAACATCTCAATCTTTTATATTTTTTTCATGTGCAATGGAGGGGATATTTGCTGATCTATGTAATTTTGCGGACTACATTGGTCAATGGATTATATTCGACAATCCGATCGTGCAAGATGAGACAATAGGCGGTAGTATTCGTCGGTATATTTTCTCTGCATTCAAGCTCTATTCTCACGTCCACGGTAGCAGTTTTGACAGATTCGTTTTGTCATGAGTAATCAATGACCGCGAGAGGACCGCAATGTAGAAATTTTGGAATAGTTAATAGCGCGGTGTTATTATCGCATCCGTAATAAGATTTGCGAAAACGAGAGTACATGTCGAATAGGATGGCGAATCTATTTTTTTCAAATTCTAAATTTAAATCATCGTAGGGATAAAATTCCGAGTTTAAATAGACGAAATAGAATTTAACATTGGTCAGTTTGCAGTCATCGAACAATGTAACATCTTGTGACACTGAATTCTTTTTACCAGTTTGCAGCGCAAAGATCGCGTATCGCGGTTTCTCTAGCTGGGAGGCGGCTTTCACGGTCCACGAATATTTGTCGTGCTATGTAGCAGAGGAAATTCGTATAGATTCCAAGATCGGAAATTCATGTTCAAGTATCGTCCGCTTTCCAACATTCGCAACATTGATAATTTATTCATCTCATTCAATATTACATGAGGCATACGCCATTGTATCTTGAGTAATTCAATCTCAGCTTCCGACGACGGATGTCCGAATAGACAATTATTATCGTTGCGCGAACGTATCAAAATCAATTCATGACGAGCGTTAATCACAACGCGTTTATAATCTTCGCAAAATCCCAGCAACATGTTGAGCGGCACGCAATAGTTGAAATAATTTTTGTCACCGTTGTACGTCAAATCCCACGCAGCGTTCTTCAAAATTACGCTTTTCTGGTACGTTAGAGAGACATAATTTTTGAGCGTTGATATTATTCCACCATTTCTGTTGCGATCAATTTCTACTCCGTCGAGTTCGTATCGAAGCTCATCAAACATGAATGCGACGCAATTGTTTCCCAATACAGCCTTCATTTCGCTTTATGCACATTAAACTTTCCCTCGATGTAAAGAAAGCTTTCGCACGGTAACGTGTACAAATCCTGATGTTGTATAGGTATTCGTATCTCATCGCTGTATCCAAGCGTCGTATTGGCATACGGATTATACGTATGAGTCTCAATCTTGGCGATCGTCAAAGACTGGCTCGCCTCCGATATTCAAAATATCAATCATTCTTTTCGTACGGTGAATCCCAATGATTTCAAAAATTCGCTATTCAACGCGTTCAGTTTCTTTTTAACGGTTATCTTATTATTTTCCCCCCGATACCGCTCGCCTTACAGCAATAGTATTGTTCCTCGTAAAAATATTGTCTCTCGCGTGCTCCGTTTCGTTCAGCACGAGCATACTATGTTTGTCGCCGCCGTATATGCAATCTTACGGTATAGCATCGATTTTCGAGGAGAAATCCTCGAAAATCGAGCAATCGACCTCTTTGATCCACAATACGTATCGTTAAATCCGTAATGCCCGCACGATGATCGGCAGATAAATGATCTATGCCGGCGTTTCCGATATATCCTGGTACGCTCGGTGAAAATTCATGTATCGTGTGTACGCGCATGCCATTGCTGTACGCACCAGTAGTCACGTTACATTCTATACGAATAATATTTACGTTTATAATATTAACAAGTTCATCCGATTCATGCCACTTGCGAGGTTGCAATATACGATTCGACGAGAATCCAAGCAAGGATCCTACATTGTCAGGTAAAGTTTATTCTGTATGCGCATTTGATTTCGCTCTTCAGCGTACTGTGATTGGCGCGGAGCGCCAAGTGAGGAATTGGATATTCCTCATCATAATCGTTTTCAACTCTGGAAAGGTGTTCATCCCGCAAAATTGTGCGTTTCAGATAGTCATTTATAGCATGCAATTCGATCCTTCGGAAATCGTAATTTCCTTGTCGTCAAAGTAAGTCAAGTTGCCAAAGTAAAATTTATTATTCGAAAAATTTACGTTCGGAATCGTATGATAAGTTTCAAAATCCGTTAATCTGAACTCGTAATCGGCATCGGTCAAATCTATAGCGGGAAAATAGCTTACAGCAAGAACGCTGCTTCTGCCAGTTAACGTAAGTGTCAGTGACATGTCGAACGAATACTGAGTCGTGACGATTATCAGGCTTTAAATTGATCGTTTGAAGAAATTTTAAACATAACTGTCCACAGATACTCTGATTATAACTTTGATAAGATGTATAATTGTATTCAATTTTCATTTCTCCGAAATATTGCACAAGTTCCTTGGGCGGTCGAAAATTTCCAAAACTGTCGAAATATACGACACGATCACCTCTCTTTGCGTACGCTACCCAATGAGTACCGGGACCATCAACGTCATCCAAATTGACGATTCCACTCTCGTTTCATCGGATACCGCTTATCGGTAAATTATTGCGCATGAAAACGCCTTGAAAGAAAGATATGCGCATACGTTTCGCAAATTGTTCCAATTGCACGTTAGTTGTCGCACCCGTAGGCATTTTTATTGTTTTTTCAAGGTTTTTTTTCTCTTAGACTTTGTTGAGAATCCCTGTCCATGCTTGTACGGAGCGAGATAAAGTCTATGACCTTCCATAGCGCGATTGTGACGCTGCATCTCTTCCAGCTGACGTTGCGCCGCCTTGCTATCGTTTACCGCCTTTGCGATTCCCGCCGCACCGCCGGCCAAAGTACCGACAACTCCCAACAATGGCAAAAGTGGTAAAATACCACCGCGTTTCGCTATTGGAAGTATTCGTTTTTTTCCCCTCTTTGTCATCGACGGGCTTTTTCATCCCCATGCCAAGTTTTGTCTTTGCCTTCATTGCCGCCCAAACAGTCGTAGCTGCTCTTTCACAGAGAGTTTGCGATAATGCGTTCTCGCGCTCTTGCAGCTAGTATGCGATCCGCGATGTGACGTTGATCGAGGTCGTTGCTTCGCGAGTAAGCAATGTCGTGCTCGCGACACGCTGCGTCCAGTGGATTGATACCTCGGTCGCCTCTAGCCAATCGTTTCTCCTATGAGTTCCCGATTCGCAAAACTGATAACCGGGAATATGCAATTCGATGGGGAGCGCGTTTATCGCACGATTTAAGAGACCGCTACCTCTTACGATTCTCGCTGACATTCGTAGCAATCTTTTATCAATGGAGGTGGACCGTCGATGTGTGTTCGTTGCCATGGTTGATTGTAATGTCGCATGCACGAACGATATTATTGAACCTCCGAATCTTTATATGTTCTGGAAGCTTGTCCCACAATCGTTCCACGTAATCACCAAAATGTTGCGGTAAAAGAATCTTTGGGATATACTGCAGTTGTTTGGTAGTAAGCCCGAGAATGTCTCTCTCATCCGACAGAAGGAGAAACATTTTTGATACTGAGCGGTTTCGAGTCGAGACACTTCTATAAATAGGTCTCCCCCTCGTGATCATTCGCAAAATTGATTCGAAAGAGAAAACATGCGGTTCGTACGCCAAGCGCGGGTAATCAAAGTATCAAATTTCGACGATAGACTAATATCGGAGAAAAAAGTACGCAAGCATGGAAACATGCTGCCGACCATTATACGCGGTATCGTTTGCGGCCCTTCAAACTGCAGTAAGACAAACGTGTTGATTAGTTTGATAGAAAATCCGCACGATGTACGTTTCGAGAACGTGTACGTATACTCGAAATCGCTTCAACGGCCGAAATACAAATACTTAGAAAATTTACTAACACCTATAGACGAAATCGGTTATTTTACATTCTCTAATAACAGCGATGTCATTTCACCGAGCGAGGCGCTTCCGAATTCCATCTTTATCTTTGATGACGTGGCGTGCGACAAGCAAAATGCGATAAGAAAGTACTTTACAATGGGTCGACACTCGAGCGTTGACTGTTTCTATCTTTGTCAAACGTACGCCAAGATACCTAAGCATCTTATACGCGACAACGCGAACCTGCTGATCTTATTTAATTAAGACGGTACAAACTTGAAACATGTGTACAACGATCACGTGAATACAGACATGTCTTACGACAATTTCCGTGCATTGTGTCAGAATTGTTGGCAACGCAATATAGCTTCGTAGTCATTGATAAAGACAGTATGTTGATCAATGGACGAAATAGAAGAGGATTTAACGATTTCGCGATACCGTAATGCGATCAGTCGTCATCGACACATCGATCAAGCATCATGAACGGCGATCGTGAAAAGATTGCAAGTGAGATTGCAAAAACGAGCGAATCGATTCGCAAAAAATATCGCGCTTTGAAAACTGGTAAAATGGAGGAAGATATCATTGGAAAGACAATTTAAGCCAATTACCGAACCTTTAAAACAGCTCATCGAAAATACTGTGGAATCTGATGTGCCGAAAATCGAACCGTTGAGTTTGATGTTCGGAGAGAAGCATGAGGAAAAAATAAAAGAGTCAAAGCAAGGAATAAAGCGAGCACGAATAAATATATCGATAAACAATTCACCGATATATATTCGACACCAAATCGATCAAAGCGAAGGAAGCAATTTTCTAATATGGCTACTGTTTCTACTCTGATAAAAGTGCAACTGCATCAAATAATCCCATCCACGTCCGTCGAAGAAATTTACGAGACTACATCCGATTTGTTTGTAACATCGGTATAATATAATTATCGATGGAAGAAAATATATGGGAACTGAAGGTATCTACGATTTGATTTTTAAAAAATTTCCATAAAAAGAAGAATCATAAAAAGTATACTCAAGACGATTTGTATAAATATCAAAGTATATTAAAAACAACAAATGCGCATAAACGTGACAACAAAATTAATAATCCTATTAAAACTAATAAAGGATACAAGTACAAATATATAATTGCGCCATTATTCCCCGATAGGAAGGTGGGAAGAGGTATAGACACGCCGCGTACGATGACGTTAAGCGACAACATGATCGATTACGTGCATTGGAACGATCCCAACGAATTGGTGGATCGTTTACGATTGCTGGACGCCTCGCGTCGAGTCGGCAGCAATGCTCACGATAATGAAATCTTGTCAATTATCGAAGAACTTCGCGAGGCCGGCATTATTATAAATTAAACTATGCGTCGACGATTCGTATCATTCGGTCTCAGTACCGAAATGTCGATTAATAAATTTGGATTATCGCTGGGAACGCTGAACAATTTGTACTATGAATGGAATGGATTATTGAGAAATTACGTTCGCGATAACGCTCTCTGTCAAACTACTACCGGCTTTGACGCAAGGTCGCGCAAGATTCAACGCGTAGCATAACTGGAAACTGATACTGACGCTGTCAAACAATACGTGGATAAACTTTTGAGAGATCGATAGGGAGAAATTGCAAAAAATTATCGCGCTCGAAACAAATGTGCAAGCGCTGCGAATAATGATGGACGAGATAAAGAATGTGCTGAGATATGCAACATCTGACTCGACACAGTAAGCGAGACATACGGATATACTAATATCGCATATTAATTATGCCTCGATCAAACGTGCGAAAGAAGACCTCCGAAAAGCGGCAACTAGTCGAGGAATTACACGCTCCGGCGAGAAGAAATTTTCCACGAAGACGCGTCATTGTACGTGGATATGACGATCTGTAGCAGGCGGACGTGGTCGATATGCGTTCGTACTCTCGACTCAACAAGAGTCATAAATACATACTCACAGTTATCGATGTGTTGAGCAAGTATGTGTGGGCCGTACCGCTCAAGAGTAAGAGCGGAAATGAAATGTCCGAAACGATCGCAAAGATTATTGGAGACGATAAAAGGTGTCCGAAAAATTTTCAAACTGACAGAGGAAAAGAATTTTACAACTCAAGTGTGCAGAGACTCATGAAGAAACACAACATTAATCATTACTCGACATATACCGTTATGAAAGCCTCGGTCGTGGAACGATTCAATCGTACTTTAAGAAACAATATGTGGAAAATGTTTACATTGAATGGAAATTACAAATGGATCGACGAGCTATCTCGACTCGTTGCAGAGTACAATACGCGAAAACATCGCACCATCGGTATGAGACCTGTTGACATCACTCTGGCGATCGCCGAAAAACTTTTAAATATGGTGTATAGCAACGTAAAAATTGCAGCTCCAGCAAAATTTAAAGTAGGCGATTCGATACGCGTGAGCAAATACAAGATCATCTTTGAAAAAGATTTCACGCCAAATTGAACAACCGAAGTTTTTAAGATTATCAAGGTACAGAAAACTAATCCCGCGACATTCATACTCGAAGATTCGCGGAGAAATGAGAATCCCGTCGCTGGAGGATTCTACGAATACGAGTTACAACGCGTCGCTAATCCCGATGTATATCTCGTGGAAAAAATTTTACAAAAAAAGGGTGATGACGTATACGTGAAATGGTTGGGAATGGATAAATCATATAATACAACTCTTGGATACATAAAAATAATGTATTGTAAACATTTATTGAAACATATAAAATATGTGTATAAAATATATAAAATTAAAAAAATTTATTATTAAAATATAAATATGTACATGGTTATATACAAAATATACAATAAATAAAATATACATTTATTTACAACGGTATAATGTCCCTATAATGTCCCCATGGTAACGTATCGGTGGTTTCGGGTACGATATACCGCTTATCGTCCTACGGACTCAGAGCAATTTTCGTCTCGCGGATCGTGTATACTTGGTGTAGTTTAGATCGTATACACGATTGCTGACGCGTCATTTCAATCTCTTCGTTCAAACACCGCGTGTAATCGTCGAACGTTATCGTTCTCGCGACAACGTTGCTCTTGACACCTCTAACTTTCTTCGTGTCTTTCTTTCCATCCACTCTTAATGCGTACATCTTTGCTCTGAGTCCGACGAATTCGGTCATTATGGCACCGTTGTTTTCATCCTTCATTACACCCGGTACCTTTTTATTTAGAAGCGGTATACCATACACATTGTCCACCGCATAATCGCTCGTGTCGAATCTAGCGATGTCGCGCTTCATATTCTCATACACATTCGCACACTCAATGTGATATATAAAACTGTCCGTATCAGTATACATTATTCGGCATTTGTCGCGATACATTGGCGCCATATACTCGTGATGAAATTCGTACAAACATGTCTTGGATATGTCGAGGATATACCCACGTAAATCAGTTTGTAGAATTTCACCTCGAGATTACGCAATTCCACAGCAATAAGATTTTCCGAAAATACGCTTCTGCTGTGGAAATTTGGTTTCGCGATCATCGCCTCTGCGCCGTATCGTTCGTCCCACTTTGTTAATAATTTTACATCGACACGATTCCGCACATTTTTCATCGTTTTGCCAAACACCGCATTGTTTATTAATTTATACAAATTTTTTCGAAATCATTTTTAGCCAATGTTCTAAAAAGTGTATGTAATTTCGAAGCCAGGGAGATTGAGAAAACTGTAAAATTCAATGTATTTTTGTTACACGAAGACCGTGCCGCGTACACTGCTGCAGGTTGCGGTAGTGTATCACGTAACGCTTCTTATCGTATAACGTTGCAAGCAGTTTGAATTCCCGCTTGCCAGGTGGTTTGTCGCGTGTCGGGCAAAACGGTAGGGCCAGTGTGGATCAGATGTTGCGGATTCTTGAGGTCCACTTCGAGGATATAGCCCGTAGGCGAATCTAGCGCAATCGATGATACGTCAAAATTGGACACGTCGTCGACCCATCGAAAATCGGCATAGGGCAACGGTTGATACATTGCCCATCCGTACAAATTATTTACATCGAAATACATCAAGTACGATGATGGTTTCGATGGATCGTACGACTCCATGTACTTGTTATTAGCGTGAGCGTATCTACCCGAACATTGACTCAGGCCGCCGCGTATACCACGTTCGATGAACATAACCATGTCGATGTCTGTAAGCAGCTCGAACGTGATCTTTGTATGCTTCAACATGGCGTCCCACGTGTATCCGGGGAGAGTATAGTAATACGCGGGGTCGAGTCCGTAATTTTCGATACATTTATCTCGAAAGTTTTCAAAAATATCGGTTAATAACAAGACATCGATTTTGAGGTACAAGTCGCTATATTCGCCTAGCGTCCGAATGGAGAATCGCGTCTAGACGTTCTCGGCGTGCGCGTAATCGCTCTCGGATACAGTTTCACCGGTCAAGGAACTGTAAAACGATTCGCGCGGTAAACATGTATCTTGCAACCTGTCAACGGAATCGATGTATTCGTATGGAAATACACCTTTTCCCATTAACAAATTGAAATGTTCTGTTAACAAATTTTGAAATTTCAATTTTAAAATTTTGAGTTTGTCTTTGTCTAAAAATGATGCCAATTTGTCGAGACTCGATGCGAAAAATTTATATGAATCGATGAAACGTAATTTTACTTGATTTTTTGATTCTTCTTCTTTAAGATCAACATTTTTAGTAAAGGAAATATATTTTATATCACACGTGCGTCCAAAGTAGCACTTTCCGCATGACTTTTCTGTGCGAGAAGTAGCAAATTGCCACACGATCACATTATTTCACTGTTGTCGAATTATTTCTCACGTACGCTAATAGATGGCGGGAAATAATGACATTATTCAATGTTTCCCAGTTATCTTTATTATCTATCTTAATCTTTTTATCTGTTCTTTCTATATTTATTTCTTTTTTCTGTGTTATATTTAGATTTTCATCTTGGATTAATTTAAACTTCTTTATCATATCTAACCCTATAAGAAAATCTTCAAAGTCATCTCTCTCTACGATGAACACATCTACTTCTTCCTCTATATCAAAGATTTTTATTGTTACTAGGCCATTTGTACTTTTAACACCATTAACAGTTTTAATAAATATTTTGTTTACATCTTCTCTCTTTTTCATTACTTTGACTAATTTCACATTTATGAGAGAGATCTGAGATCCTGAATCATACGTTTCATTTATCTCTAATTTGTTTGCTAGTAACATTTTTAATTTGATTAATGGTGTAATCATTCGTTTTTTGCTTTTGTGTTCAATTCTGCTTCTAGTACTGTATTGCTTCCTATCATTCCCGTTTTATTTCTATCTTTTCCACTTTCTTTTGTTTTGAACCAGCATTTCACTTCGTGAGATATTACACCCTTGTTCAAACTTCCTGCATGTTCCGTCTTTTTAGGTTCTTCTTCTTGAAATTTAGCTTATCATCTTTTATTGCATTATTTTTTTGTTTACCATGCTTTCATTTTTTGAACATTAAATAGATTAGTTGAGTCTGTCACTTTGTCATTATCTATTTTATTTGCAATAAATTCTGGTAGTCCTGCAATTATAATAGCTATTAATGTTTCTGAATCTATCTTCTTATTTAGTTCTAACAATAATCTTTCTTTTCTCGTAGCATAATCAATTAGTGCTCCTTCTCTAAATGAAAGAGTATATTTCCATGTATTCCATTTTTTACTTGCAAATGTATTCAACATTCTATCTTTCCATTCTTGCCAGTTATTATTCTGTTCTAGCTTTGCAATTGTGGCATAATACCAGTCAGTACATGATTTGTCTAAGAATAATCTCAATATTTCAATCATCACATTATCTTCTACAATTTCAAATCTTATGCACTTTTTTTTCAAAGGGTTCTATCCATTGTTTTACATTTGTAGTTTTGCTTGAGAATTTGTCGAATAAAAATTCCTTTGAAGTTTTTTTAAGCTTTTTGGCCATTCTTTCTTTGGTTTGATATTACCAATTGTTCCAACAATTTCTTTAGGTCATCATTCTCTTCACTGCTACTCTGTTGTTGTTTGTCATTTATCATATCTAAAAAATAATCCTTAAATCTAATATTACCTACTTCATCTATATAAATCTTTTTTAAATCTTCTGTTAAAGCTATCCATACTCTCTTCTTGTCATTTAACTTTGTCCTTTAGACTGATGTAGATAGCTGTTTTCTTCAATTCAGGGTGGTGAGCTATATTTTGAAATTCTTCAGGCAAGACAACTCTCTCCATTCTCTGTTGTTATTGAGGTTATGATTATAGTGTTTGTCTTAGGATCTGCTGGTGAAGCCACAACAAAAAATTCAAACTGTAGTTTATTCATTTTTCAGACAAAATTGTCGTTTTATAAGACAAAACACTACAATGGCTTGGATTTAGCAATAAACTAGAATTTGTTTCTGTAAATAAAGGGGAAAATTTACTCACTATTTACAAAAATTATTTACAATATAAGATTATTTACAATATAAATATTTACACTCTTACCTGTAAATAAAGAAACGACTATTACTATCACTTTCTTTATTTACAATCGCTACTTTACTTTAACTATCTTTCTGTTTGTTATACTTTATCTCTCTATATCTCTCTGTGCACACGAGCTCTGTTCTATATCTCTGTTTCTATCTTTTTCTAATAGTCAGTCGATATCTCTCATCAATACTTCCGATTATACTTGACGTGACATCTAATGAATATTGATGAAAGGGCGCGCGGAACATGGGAAGCGCGGCAAATCCAAATTAAAGAAAATATATATTTTCTTTACATATATATATATATATATATATATATATGTATATATATATATATATATATATATATATATACAGGGTGTCCCATTTTAAATTACGCACCTAAATATCTCTCTCATTTTTTATTTTAGAGAAAATGGTTCAGACATAAACAGTCTGGTTTCGAGGGAGCCATAAGATGGTATCATTGGTTTGATCTTGAAGAGTCATTTGAAGCTCACGTGAAGATCACCTCAAAAATATGTAATTGTTCTAAACTCAATTAATAATAAAAATTTAATTATGTATTGCATATAGCAATTGCGTCACATGTCTTAGAATATCTCTTTCGTCGCGCATCTATTCTCACGTAGATTTTTATTAATTAATTTTTCATTAATTATTTTAAAAATCACAAAATGGTAGAGAACTTCCTTATTTTATTTGATTTACTCGAAAGCACACGAAAGTTAATATGATTATTATCAGACTTGTATGTGTATAAATACATCTATCTTTTGCATTATAGCTTTTAAGATTTTATGTTTTTATTTGAAAATAATAAAAAAATGAATAAATTTAATTTTTTTTCTCAAAAATAATTTTTAAAAAATTTTAAATATCCTCTTAAAGCTGTACAGTTATTAGAAATATTAAATATGTAAAATTGTTATAAAAAATATTATTTAAATAATAATTCAATATTTGATGTAGAAAATTAATTTTAACTGCTGCGAATTTTAAAAGAGGGTTCCATTTTTAAAATCACTTTTTAAAATTCTATTATTATTTATAGATATTTATGTTTATATATTTTTTGATACTTTATATTTTACAACTGTTACATATGAATAAAAAATTCTCACATTTGAATATATTTTCTAAAAACCGCAAATTAGTACATTGCAATAATCGCATCAGTATGTTTTTTAAATTGCGTTTAAAACACTGACGTATTTTAAACCGCATATTTCTACTTTGCGCATCCGTTAAACTTTGTGATATAATGCATATGTAGATGTCATTTTAATTGTAAAATTACATTGATTAACAATCCACACATTTTCCGGATTGTTATTATTATGAAGCTTATATACTGATTTGTTATCACGCAGGTTTATTCATATCTGATTCAATAGTAAAACACGTTTTGTACCATGATATAAGTCATTGTGATAGTCAGTTTTATAAAGTTGTGTTTTTGTCAGAGTCGTCACACGCTGCTTTCGTAAAAATTTTTTTTTAATTTTTGAATGTGGTGAGTACAAATTCTTCTCTTGCTCTTTTCTATATATATTCTTTTTTAATTTTTGAGTAAATTATTTCAAAGATTATTTCATTCTCTGTCTTTCTAATTATACATATATAATTCTGAAATAATATTCTAATATCTTTTTTCAAATTTATTAGAATTTGTAGAAAATGAATAATAATAAATACAATCCATATGTCAACGTTGATGCGGAGGAAGAAATAGTTATATCTGGTATCGCTGGACGATTTCCTAATTCTGATAATATGAAAGAATTTCAGGACAATCTTTTCAATAAAATGGATCTTGGTTCGGAGGATCATCAACGCTGGACCAACTGTAATATTTTTTCTCAAATTTTTTTTTCTCTATCTTGGAAAAAAAGTCTACACATTAATATATAATAAATTAAATAAATAAATAAAATAAGTTAAAGTATATATAAAATATATATCAATCTATGTTTCTTATAAATCTCTGCTTCTATATACAAAAATAAAGAATAATTTAGAAAATAATTAAAATTTTTTAAATAAAAAATAAATAAAATTAAGAAAAAATATTGAGGATGAATGATCTTTTTATGTAATTATATAAAAATAAGTTGACTACGTATGGGATCTTTTTTATTTCTTCAAATCTCATTTTTTCTAAAAGAAAGTATGAAAGTATGAAAAAATGATTTTTTTAAAAGAAAGTATGAAAAAATGATTCTTTTAATTATTCACCAATTATTCTTTTTCATATTTTTTTATATGTACGCAGAGTACAAGATTAAGGAAACATATACATATATGTAGATATATTTTATATATAATTATATGTATATACACTTTTTTCCTGCGTAAGAATATCATTTTTTTATTTAAAAAGATAATATTTATATCTCCTAAAACATGTATTAATGATACTCATGAATTTGCAGTATCTATTCGGTATACTTATAAATATAACATTAAAATTGATTAATATTTTATGTGCAATTTTTACTTAAATAAATCATTTTTATTATAACATGTTCGCAAGTTTTTTGTGTTTGATGTTAAAATGAAAAATAATCGAAATATCGTCTATCCTTAAAATATCTTACCCACCTTTAAAAAGCAGTTTTCATTGATGATTTAAATATGTTATTTTTATATAAATCTTTTTAAATTTTTTATGATTTAAATGTACGTTATTGTCATATTAATTGTTGTAAATTTTGATAGATATCTGTGAAATGCCTCCTCGAATAGGAAAAATGAACAATAGAAAAAAATTTGATACAAAATTTTTTAATATATCGGCCATAGAAGGTACGCTTGATTCTGGAGCTAGAATATTGCTCGAAAACACCTACGCAGCAATTATTGATATCGCAGGTGTCAATTCCGCAGAATTGCAGGGAACAAGGACGGGAATTGTCACAGCAATGGCAATTTCTGATACATATCTTGACATAATATGAAAAGACTCAGGTATGTTAATAATTCTCAAAAACTTATGTTTTTAAAAAAAGGTAAAAAAAAGAGTGCCAAGTTCATGCACAAATTGTATCTAACTGTTGTCTTGTCTACAAAAATAGATATATAAAAATTGCGCCAATTAAGGATAAAAATTTGTACAGGATAAATAAAAGTACAAGCAAGAAAACTTATACAAGTTAACTTGTACAAATTAATATAAAACATAAAATTTTTAAAAATTAAATTAAAAAAACTTGGTGCTGCCAATTTTATTATATTATACAGTATATTATTCAGCTTAAGAATCTAAATTTCTAAAAATAAATCAATATAAATTAAAAGAAAGAAATTAAATTTAAATGTTAGACTATAAAATTAAAATTATTAATTAATTAATTAAAATTAATAATTATTAAATAATTAAAATAAATTAATAATCAGAATATATTCTAATTTTTTAAATATATATTTAATTAGAACATATGCCAATATTATTGGCAGCGCCAAATTTTTTAAATTAAATTTTTTTACTTTCTTATTTTATATTAATTTGTACAAGTTAACTTGTACCAGTTTCGGGACGCTGCTCCCTACCACTACATCTACAAGAGGTAACGCACACAAAGAAAGAATCGTGTCAGAAACAACACAGATATATCTGCGCTCTTCTATTACCTAGCCGAACGCTGGCGTCGTGTACGAACACGGCTCTTTCTTTGTGTGCGTTATCTCTTGTACATGTAGTGATAGGGAGCAGCGTCCCGAAACTGGCATCACTGACTTGTACCAAGTTTCTTTCCTTGTATTTTTATTTATCTTATATAAATTTTTATCCTTAATTGGCGCAATTTTTATATATCACTATTTTTGTAGACAAAACAACAGTAGATACAATTTGTGCAAGAACTTGGCATCCTTTTTTTATTTTTTTTTTAAAAAGGTAAATTTTTGGAGATTATATCACTTCTTTTTTAGTATTAATTTTTAGTATTATTTTTATAATAGTTAAAGATGTTATATTAAAAAAAAATATATATGTGTGTGTGTGTGTGTGTGTGTGTGTGTGTGTGTGTGTGTGTGTGTGTGTGTGTGTGTATACTTACATATATATGTATATGTATATACAGGGGGTTTCAGTTTAACCGTATCACCCATGAAAACTAGAGAAGTGTATTTTCAAAAAAGTAAGAACATTTTCTTTATAAATCGGGTACGCTCTATCAAATGGTGATATTTTCAACTTCTGGTTCTCGGAAATAGGCGATTCAGACCGGAAGTGCATTTTTTTAAATAGAACCTCCTATTTTTCATTACATATTCTTGTAGATTACCTCGAGAGCTTTTCAAAATACTATAATAAATTATTTTTCCATAAAGTACTTTTTCGAGTTATAAAGCTTGAAATCATTTCTTAATATTAACATAAACCATAAAATATCTTGTAAAATATTCATTTTTCGATTATCTTACCTTAATACTTTTATGTACAAAATAATGAGAGAAATCAATTGATGTAAAGAAAACATACAGTTGTTTTTAAGAAAAAATGTGGAATTGTTAATTGCAAATTACATATTTTTTCTTAGAAACAACTATGTATTTTCTTTACACCTATTGATTCCTCTCATTCCTTTCATTTCTCTCATTATTTTTTTCATTTGCGGCGACATCACTCTTAATTTTTCTCGTATTCAATATTTATTATGAAATGTATATAAAGGACTTGTATTAACGAAAGATCTAAAGTATTGTTGTGTTGTTGGAGTGTCAATTGTTGTGTTCGTTTTCGGATAATGTTTAACGTTGTCTTAATATTATGTCTTAATATTATGTCTTGACTGCGAAGTAGTAGAAGAAGATTCGAGCACGTCATTATACTCTGTTCACGTTGCCACACGTATGCTTCTCCGACGGTCCGTCTCTCGATTGGCCTTTTATACTTTCTCCTACTCTTGTGCCGCGTGCAGTCGTTCGGGCGATTCTCCGAACGGGTGATTCTTCGAACTGCATCTGGTGCAGATGCTCTTGGCTAAGAGATAAGCCGGCCAGCGCGACTTCTAAGAAACGTATATTCTAAGAAGCATATATTCTAAGAATCAGTGATGCTCAGCGCCTGTCAGAAGGCGCAATATATCCAATAAGTATATCTTTTCCCTTAGCAGTAATGCAAAAGTGAAGACTATGCTCACATATAGGTTCTTTGTATGCATGTGAGCCACATCCTCTTTCTAACATTACTGTTTATCAATTTATTTCAAGCTGAATTTAAAATAATTTATTTAATAATCTGGATTCTTTATTGGGATTCAAAATATTAAACAGATTATTTGAAATTAGGCGGAAAAAACTTTTAGACCAATAATTAAATTTATTGGACTTCAACAAAATTTATTAAATCCGAAGAAATATTATTTTGTGAAGAGAAATATTATTAAGAATATCTCTTTAGAAGATTTTTCTCTTAACTTAAGAGGATTCTCTTGGCGCCTATTTTAATGGTATATATTCTAAAGAGATAAGTGGCATATTCTTAAGTTAAGAATACCATTTTTTCGGTGTACTTATTTAAGCATATATAAGAAAAATGCTGTAATTTTCAGATCTGATAATATTTATTCATATATGACTTATGTTTGGCAAAACATAATTAGATATTGACAAAATCCATATATGGTCAATTTTATATAAACTTTTTTTTCCGGATATATATATTACACCGATACATATATATATCTTTTTTAAATATGTAAGCAAATTATAAAAAAAAAAGTTTTTAACAAAAAAAAACTCCCAACTGCTGTCAAAAAAGTACATTTTAATAATTATAAAATAATAAAAAAATAAGTGTTAAATAAGAATCTATAAATAAATAGAATATCAAGCCAGAACACGTGTGTTCAATGAATATTAAATATTATGATTTTATTGAGCCTCTTAACAATTATTAAAGATAAACTGTTACAAATACAAATTAATATTGAGGCTTCAATCAAAAAATTATAATGTAAGAATGTAATCAATATGTAATACAATTGAATAGTATTTTTATATAGACAATATGAATTGTGTTATTGATTACAATATAAGTACGCTAGTGTGGTGTTATTATAATAAAAATTAATAATCTTATCTGGTATGACGATATCAGAGATGTATATGGATCAATGGTCACAGAAGAAAAGGCGAGCAATCAAAAAACAATGAAAAAATCAATAACATATTTTTCTTTCTTTGTTTTAAATGATTTCTAATTTGTATGTAGTATAAATAAGTGTGTTCATGAAACTTGCACAAAATTACTATAAATATAATTCATAATTCAACAATAAGAACAAAAAAGTTAATAAAAAATAAAAAGTAGAAAAATATAAGCTTCAAAAAATTTGAAATAATATCTATTTGTAAATATTAATACAATTAACTTCAAACTATTATTAAATACTACATTTAAAAAAATATGCATACATATGAGAAGTAATTATTCTTATTTCAATTTATTCTTTGAATTTACTCTTTTCACATATTTAGTGTAATATGATTTACAAAGGCTTAAGATTTTAAAGTTAAGTAATACTAACAAATAACTTTGTTACATTGTAATTATTATTAATTTTATATATTTCCAAGAGCAGTCGGGAGACACCGCGCTAGGTGTATTCGACGTACATGAATGTGTCTACGTGTGCGCGTATGTTTTTAAATTGATCGCGGCGATTTATCGAAGAAATACTATACTTTTCCTTCATTAATGGGTTCAGTAAAATCGAATGTTGGACATTCTGAAGCCGCCAGCGGTCATTGTCAAATTGCAATGGTAAGGTTTACAGCAAAGGTTTAGAAAATAGAGTTAATATATCTATGTAATCTAATGCTATGTATAAACTTATGTATTTTTCTATTTAACTGTCATTTTTTATTATAATTATTTATTATAATTATTATATTTATTGATTATTTATTACAATTATAGAATTAAAATATTATTATCTATGTGCAATATAACAAATATATTTTTAATAAATATATTTATCTTGTAAAAGTTTGAATCGTGATGGAAACTGGTGTAATCCCTCCTACTATATATTTTAAACATCCACGAAAGGATCTGATTGCTATCATTCAAGGAAGAGTAAAAATAATCACTGAGCCGATAGAATGGAAGGGTAGCTACATCGGTATTAATGGCTTCGGATTTGGTGGTGCTAATTGCCATTTATTATTGAAATCAAATCCGAAAATTAAAGTCAATGAAACAAATAATAAGTTACCTAAGCTTGTAGTTATATCTGGACATACCGAAGAAGCAGTTAAAATCAGCAGTTAAATGACGCAAGTATATATTACTACTATAATTTAATTATAAAATTATTAAAATAATTTAATACAAAAAAATATATTAATACGAAATAAAAGATAAAAATGATTTAAAAAATTGTTTATATAAAGAATTTTAAAAAATCGTTAGTAAAAATGATAAGTAAATTAAATTTAATTAAAGTATATTAATCGTATTTAAAATATTAATTTTAATAATGACATCTAAATATAAAAATTATAGAGAAATAAATTGATTTTAGTCAATAAAAATGAAAAAAAGAATAAAATATTATATGATCAGGTGTAAGACATATTAAAATCGATTGTCTCGAATCGTATCTGTTAATATATCTATTTATTTGGGTAAAGTGACTAAATAATATTCAACATGACAACGAAATAAATTATAGAATATTTTAAAAGCACTCAACACTTACAGAATATTTTAGAATATTTTGAAGCACTTTTCAAAATCAAATATATAAAGCATTTGCTTAATTAACAATAAATTTCCAATTATAATTAACTTTGAAGAAGAATAATCTATTAAAAATGTTATAAGATAAAGAATAATCTATTAAAAATATTATAAGATAATTATACTTTTATATAAAATTATAATATTTAAATGTATATATTTTTATTATTTTATTATTATTTTATATTATTATTATTTTTATATAAATCTTATCTTTTATTATTATTATTTTTATATAAAAGTATAATTATATTAAAGATATACTATAATTAATATATCTTTACAGAGTCGGTCAGTAGATGTAGAATATATATCTTTCCTGCATTGTATTCATAGCAGGAATATAAAAGATCATTCCTACAGAGGATACATAATTTCTAGATCCAAAATAACTGATAAAACAGTAATTAATAGAAGATGCAATTTATATACGAAAAGATCGATTTGCTTCATATTTTCTAGAATTGGATGTCAGTGTTTTAATATGGGTATAATAAGTAAATCAAATATATTATAATATAATAATTATTATTAATACATACACAATAAAATTAAAAATTAAAAATACTTATATAAACAATAAAATTAACAGATATATTATTTTCAGTTTGTAAATTTTTATTAAATAATTACTTAAGTAACATTTAGATGTAAAAAATCTGTTCTATATGAACTAAACTAAAATTATATAATGATATACTATATAGAAAACGTATGCAAAACGAAGATAAGCGATTCTAGAGATTTCATTTATGTATGTTTAGATTAATTATATAAAAATATTACGTTTAAAATAATTTATCAATGACTTTATGTAATATTATTTTATCCTTTTAAATATTGATACATATATGTACATAGGTCGAATTTTAATGGAATTTCCAGTATTCACTAAAGCAATCTAAAAATGCGATATTGTTTTGAAACCTTATGATATATTTGTCACAGATATTATAATAAATAAAGATAAATACATTCCCGATAACGTAATCAACTTATTTGTAGGCCTTATTGGATTACAGGTATGAAGAAAAATATAGTGTCTATATACCGCGGAATTATTTTGTATTATTTAATGAAGCGTCGTATCTTTAAAGATCAGTATTTCATAAAAAACTCTAAATTCTTGTAAAAGAATTTCAATTGAAAAGAGTCTTTCATAATTGTATGCAGAAAGTTAAATTTGTGATCTTATATAATATTATTATTTATTTAAAAGAGAAATAGAAAGTATTGGAATATGTAAAAAAATTACGTATATTACAGATCGGAATAGTTGATCTCCTAATAAGTATTGATATTATTCCTGATCATAATAGGTCATTCCATTGGCAAATTGGTTTGTGGATATGCCGATGGATGCTTGACGGCCGCAGAAATCATCATGTTGGCTTATTATGTTAATTTAGCATTTCTTAAGTAAAAAATAATGGGTGGTTTGATGGCTGAAATTAATTTAGATTTTGAAACTATGAAGAATATGTGTCCATCGGATATCGATGTAACTTGTTACAATAGTTCATATAATTATATTGTGAGTGGACCAACAAGCTCTGTGAGAGCATTTATCGTTAAGCTACAGGTTTGGAAATATTTAAGAAATACAAATAATAAAGATATATCTATGCTTATAATTACGTTGAATTAAATAAATGAATTTATTGAAAAAAATTTATTTCTGTTTAGAATGACAACGTTTCTGTAAAAGAAATTTCCTGTGGACATGTACCTTTTCATAGTCGTT
Source organism: Camponotus fellah (assembly GCA_030586385.1). Taxonomy (NCBI): domain Eukaryota; kingdom Metazoa; phylum Arthropoda; class Insecta; order Hymenoptera; family Formicidae; genus Camponotus; species Camponotus fellah. Next base: position 50,790 of record JAPIVC010000471.1, read on the forward strand.
ACGTCCAGCCTGCGAGAGTTAAACTTTTGAAATATTTAAATCAGATATTACCACAAAAAGCTTCTCCGAGCTCAAAATGGCTGAATATGTTAAATGAATCCTATGAATGCCTCAGCACATCTCCAAATATCTCGTATCTAGTAAAATATTATACAAATAATTTGTTAACTCCGATAGTATTTTCAGAAACTGTGCGTTTGATTTCAAACAACGCAGTGACGATAGCGCCACACGAAATTCTACAATACATTCTTAATGATTCGTTAAAGGCAACTGTAACAATTGTTGCGTTGTACAAATTCTCTCACAAACCTAATGTTGAAATATTTTTATACGGAATTGGAAAATTTTATAATGCAGGCTTATGCAGCTGCAAATCGCAAATCTATCGGAAGTTAAATTTCCTGTGAATCGTAATACACCGATGATTTCTCCTCTTATATGGTAAATTTTGGTAAATGTTTAATTTAATATAAAATTCTTTAGCATTATGTTTACTACAGAAAAATAGCAGAATTTAAAAAACAGAAAATTAAGTTGTATTATTCTTAATGACGTTAAACATTAATAAGGCTGTTTTATGTATTGTCAAATTAATTAATGACACGTTTTACAGATGGGATCATTCCGAAGATTGATATGTATACCATTATTTCGGACAAAGAAAACTTGACATTGGGGAATCAATAGTTACCATTAATTTACTCGAGGAAGAATTTACATATATGACCGGGCATGTCATTAATAAAAAAAAATTTATTACCGACTACAGGATATCTTTTTCTGATATGGCAAATGATTGGTTAAAAAAGCAAAATCATCTCGATATACCAATTGTATTTGAAGATGTTAATTTCCTATGTTCTACAGTTCTGTCGAAGCAAAATCCAGTCGATTTAATCCTTATGATCCAAAAAGATAACTTGTACAATTAAAATAATTTTGTAATCTAGAAATATAAAAGGATAAAAATTTCTTAAAACAAAATATGAATAAGCAAAAAAATTTAGTTGAAATGAATAAATTAAGAAAAGATTTGTATCTAATAAACAAATTATTAACAGTTTGCCAATGAAGTAGCAGCAGATTTGAGCAAAAATCTGCAGTTCGAGATCTGTAAATAAAGTAATGAGACTTTTTCGAGATGAACTTTTATTTTTAATAAATTGAAAGGAATTAGGCTCTATATGTATTAAAACAACACGACAAGAAAATTAGCGATAAAGGCCGATAGCGGATGGTAATGCCTAAAAATTCTTCAATTATACGCGAAAATTTAAACGAGAACGAGGCATATGCATATATTTTACTTGGTGCATTTCCAAGATATAGATTCTCTTTTGAGAATTCTATAAAACCCTCTTTACCCCCTGGAGAGACGTAGACGAGAAAAATAACGGGACGAAGTCGCTGAAGAATTCGGCAAACGAAAGACTCGGGTTCGATTCCCGATTCAGCGACTTCGCCCCGTTATTTTTCTCGTCTACGCTCCAGGGGGGTAAAGGGTTTTATAGAATTCTCAAAAATGAGAATCAATCTGGTAAATGCACCAAGTAAAATATATGCATATGCCTTTTCTCGTTTGGATTTTGCGTATTGAAGAATTTTTAGGCATTACCATCCGTTATCGCTCTTAATCGCTAGTTTTCTTGTCGTGTTGTTTTAATACATATAGACTAATTCCTTTCAATTTATTAATTCACGCGTAGCTGAAAAGATCGCCTTTCACTTTCCATAGATACAAAACTAATGGACGAGGGAATATCAGTGTGGGGCTGAATAGCTCAGAGGTAAGAGCAGTCGTCCGGCAAACGAAAGACTCGGGTTCGATTCCCGATTCAGTGACTTCGCCCCGTTATTTTTCTCGTCTACGTCTCTCCAGGGGGATAAAGAGGGTTTTATAGAATTCTCAAAAATGAGAATCTATATCTTGGTAAATGCACCAAGTAAAATATATGCATATGCCTCGTTCTCGTTTAAATTTTCGCGTATAATTGAAGAATTTTTAGGCATTACCATCCGCTATCGGCTCTTAATCGCTAGTTTTCTTGTCGTGTTGTTTTATTTTTAATTTAACTGTGATTTAACTCTGTCTTCTTCAAAATAGTTCCTTTAGAAAGCCACGCAGCGCTTGAGATGTTGTTTCCAGTCTTCATAGCAGTACTGGAACTCAGAAACCCGAATAGCCTTCAGTTGGTCGGTTACAGCTGGTTTTACGTTTTCGGTTATATCAAAGTAAGTCCTTTGAGATTTTCAATCTCGAGAAGAGAAAGAAGTCACAGGGACTCAGGTCAGGCGAATATGGGAGCTGGCGGACGACAGGAACGTTTTTCCGTGTCAAAAACTCCGTAATCGAAAGCGCTGTGTGACACGGCGCATTTTCATGATGCAGCCGTAGGCCTGTTGGAATTTTGCCAGAATCTTAGTCGCGTTGTAGCCAAGTTTCAAACAAAACTTGATTGCACATCGTCGCTCGTAATTCCGCTCGCTCATTATAGGAACGCAACAAAAAAAATCACTTTGCAAAAGAAGCTCTCACAATCCACCTGTTGATACGCGACTCGCCACTCACACTGAAGCTACATAAGATGTGGAAGTGCGCCCACTGTGGCGCGAAGACCTGCAGTGTTACCAATTCGTTCTGGTACCAGTCTCATTATTTACAGGCCTTGTATATTAGTACTGCATTAAGCTTATATTCTACTGAAAAACATAATCAAGGAATCTTAGTTTCTACTATCAATTTACAATAAAAAATGTATTGTTAATTTTGTTGATTTTTATATAGCTCATTTTTATTTTTATTTTTGCTATTTTGATTAATGTATTGCTAAAATCTATGTTCGAAAGATTGCAAATTAGAGATACCATAGTTAATTTTCTGTAATTCATTAAAACTATTGGTTGCTCAAAATATTTGTACATGTAAAGTTTCTGCACGCAAATGCATATCAAATCTATCGCGTATTTAATCATTAATAAAGCCATGCAAATACTTTTATTAAAATTAAAATTTATTTTTATTTTTATTATATTTAATATGCAAATTGTATACAATGATTGGTATTTCTTTTCCACACTATTTCATTTCCACGGTTGAAAGCTGGCTGGAATTTATTCTTCGTTAAAAACATCCTCTCGTTATGAAATAGCATAGAATTTCGTTATAAAACATGGAATAATATTCCCGTTTGTAAATTAAATATTCATACAAGAAATTGATAATTGTATTGTTATAGGTAATGATGAACTTGAAATAATTGAAGGGAACAGTGCTGTTGTCACTGGAACAGTAAGAATTCCAGTTAATATTGAAAACGAGAAAATATGTAGCACATTTTTTCGAAACGATAATGATAAAGAGGAAATGAATATAAAAGATATTTACAAAGAATTGAAACTTCGTGGTTATCAATATACCGGCGAATTTCGTGGATTAAGAAGCGCATCAATTACAGGAAAGAATGGTCATATTTCCTGGACTGACAATTGGGTAACATTTATGGATAATATGTTACAGATGATGATTTTAGGGCGAAATTCAAGAAGCCTTTTTGTACCAACAAGAATTCGTAAAACCGTAATCGATCCAAAATCTCACATAAAACATATTGAAATATTTCCAAATGGAGAAAAACGTAAATTTATAGTATTTTAAATAGACACAATATTTAATTGAATATTGTTTTTCGAAAAGTATATACTTGATATGTTTTGTCTTTATATTCGCAGAAGTCCTTGTACAAAATTATAAACACTTAGATGTTTTGATATCTGGAGGAATACACGGCCTCGTAGCTGCAGCTATATCTCGTCGACAAAATGTAGCTAACCCCGTTTTTGAAGAGTATAAGTTTGTTGCTCATCGAGATCTAAATGTGATATCTTTGCAAGATGCAATAAGAATGTCGGTGCACGTTGCACTTGAGTGCCATAACATGATAAACGTAAAAATCATCGAATTTATCGAAAATAACGATCAAGTGACATCGGAGAATTTAAGTTCTTTACATATTTATAAAATTTTAGACAACTTATCGCAAATTTGTTACATTATTAAAATAGTAACAAGTAACGAACGATTCAAAGATATTTCTTTGCCCGACAATATTTCTATGTTGGAATTTGATAAACTGACGAAAAATGAAAATTATTTGATGATCATAGGTTTCGGAATTTTAACAAAAAATAGAAACGAATTATACGAACAATTGTTGTCTGCCATAATGCCAAAAGGATTTCTTCTGACATTGGAAGAGTTAGATGCTATTTACGATTATTCATTGTTTGGACAAATATGGATTAAAATTAATTTTGGAAAAACGCACTAACGATAAGATAATTATATTATTAAGAAAAATACAAGATTTTAAGACGAATCAACAGATTGTGCATGTAAATAATTACGAATTCTCATGGATAAATGAGATTAAATCATTCATCAGAACGTGGAAATTGACAACACAAATACGAGGATTATAATCGTCTCAGAAGGAGACTTTGAATGTGGTCTACTCGGCCTTGTCAATTGTTTGCGAAAAGAACCAGGTAGGGAAATAATTAGAAGTGTATTTATTCAAGATGGAGATGCGCCTGCTTTTTCATTGCAAGAACCGTTATACATGAAGCAGTTACAGCTGGATTTACCCATCAATGTTATATGTTTCAGTATTTGAGTATCCTACAGACACTTTCCATTACCATTATTAGAACTAAAATTCGTAGAGAGTGCTTACATTTCTCAAATGGTATGACTTCAGATTCGGTATTTAGTAAAATTGAAATATTGATAATTTGTGAAACTTTCCTTCATAAATTAAATAATAGTTTTTCTTAATGTAACTTTAAGAAGCTTAAAATAACTTGTTATATTTGTTTATTTTAGGTGCGAGGTGATCTGAGTACTCTTTGTTGGATACAAAGTAGGATATCTTTCGTCAATAATGATGACGAAAATCTAATAAGAATAGTCTATGCATCTATCAATTTCAGAGATGTCATGATAGTGTTACGTCCAGACCCTTGAAAGGATGGGCCGCATGGAAGAACGTAACTTACTTACCCCGTGACACACTTTCTTCGGGCGTGTGTATGGATCGAGTCGAACGAATGTGAAGGGCCTGATACAGGTCAGCGACCAAAGGTCTCTTTAACTCTGCGTTTTTATGCCTATTCGTTCGGTGGTTCCTTTTCGGTAAAGGAATTTAATCCTTGTTACGCGGGATAGGACCTAGTGCGATCTCAGGGTTTAGGGAAGAGAACGGGTTAAATAATTAAATTCTACATTAAATTAAAAAGATACATATATTATATAAAAAAAATAAGGAAAGAAAAATACATCTTAGCAGTTGTAGATATGCCTAAGTATATGTGCATGTATGTATATATTCTCGAGTATGTGTATAGTTAGAATTAAAATTTTCTAAATTCGGCGAAACACAGGTCCAAATTAAAATACAATAATAAAATTAAGATTAAAAGATTCGCCAAGTCTAAGTTCGCAAATTATTCATCTATTTCAATGATTTTCAATGATTTCTCCCAAAATGGTGATAATACCAAAGGAAAATAATATAAAGAGGAAGAAAGAAAAAAAATAATAATAATAATAATAATGCGAGAAAAGGGAAATTAAAAGAAAATGAAAGGGAGTAAAGAAAAAAAATAGAAATGAAGAGTTAAATATATATAAAAAAAAGGCTTAAACGAAATATAAAGATAGAAAACAATACGAATTCTTGGTAAATAAATCAGAAAATTAAAAGGAAACGAAAATTAGGGAATTGTTCGTGAACCGCCTTGCGGAGATTCTCGACGAACAGGAAATTGTTCGTGAACCGCCTTGCGGAGATTCTCGACGAACAGGAAATTGTTCGTGAACCGCCTTGCGGAGATTCTCGACGAACAGGAAATTGTTCGTGAACCGCCTTGCGGAGATTCTCGACGAACAGGAAATTGTTCGTGAACCGCCTTGCGGAGATTCTCGACGAACAGGAAATTGTTCGTGAATCGCCTTGCGGAGATTCTGGACGAACAGATAAATTATTCGCGAACCGCCTTCCGGAGATTCTAGGCGAATTAGGAAGAACTAGGAATGAGACTGGAGGAGAAGGGAAACAAGGATTGATTGATTGATTGATAATAATTAGTAAAGATTTAATGATTATTAAACTGTTTAAAATTATTTGTCAGACATAGATTTTAAAGTATAAGATAGTAGGATATGGAAAAGGGAGAAAATAAAAATTACTCAAATTTACTCACAACTCGTTGGAATCACAAAAATAAGTGCGTTGATAAAATTGCAGTGGCTGAAGTCGGAGGTTTACAACATGAAGAGCCGAGTAATGGAGATGTTTATCAGAAATTTCACGTAATGCACAATTAAATGTTAACAAAATCATTTTCACCGTGATATAAAACAAATTAATAACTTAACTACATAATGCATAACTTAACTACATAAGAAAAGGATCCCCGAGGCTATATAATTTTAAAATTGAATGACTGAATCTTGACTCCCAACTGTACTGCTTATAGTGCTAGTTAGTTGTTATTAGTGAACGCTTAGTGGACGCTCGCGCCTTGCGCTTGCATTTTTTAAAGTTGTTGCTCCTCCTCCTTACTGGATGGTGGGAATTTTTTATAATAATCTCAATACTCCCTTCTTAAGGACAAGGAGGCTGATTTTTGGGAGGAGAGGCGTTTCTTAAGATTTTAATTGGTTGAGCCCTTTGGCTCGAGACTTAGCTCCATCCAGTAGAGAGTGGGAGTGAGCTGATTATTTTATCGCTTGACGATTTGGGGAGCGCTTGAGGGTGGCCTGTCGAATGAGCGCACGTGCAGTATTAATTTCATAAGGTTTATTTTTCTTTTCGTCAATTTCTCGACGACCACAGTATCTTTGTTTAGGATATCGAGATAAGCTGGTTTCAATTGATACGGATGGTTCGGGTTTCTTATATTTCCGAATCTCATAAATTAAAAGTTTATTTAAATTTTCTTTAGCGCTATCTCGACTGGCCACTCTGGTTATTTACGCGGGTTAAGTTTCGTTTTCTTATGCGCTGAAAGATTGCTTACTTTTAAAATCAGAACCGATTTTTATTAGTTTCTACGATATCGTTCTGAAGAAAGAAAAGAATCGTGGAGTCCACCGGACGTAACAATAGCTAGCGGTAGACTCACCACTAAATCTATTACAACCGAACGAAATAATAATTCTTTAATTGGAATGGAATTTGCGTTTTAATAAAACTGGGCAAAGAATAATGGGATTATGTTCAACAGGGTAAGTGAATATCAGATAAAAACTTCATAGAATCTTAATAAATATGTGCACAGAATCGTAATATATGTATGTGAATATATTTTTAGTAAAAATAAATGATCTAAATAATGATATAAATTTTTTATATTTAAATTTAAAGAAACATTTTTGATGAAATAAGAAATAAAAAAATTGTTATATTTTCCATGCTTCCTTTCATTCTTAACATATTATTCACAAAAAATATTTAAAAAATATTCCTTCGACTTAATTTTAACATAATATGTTTTTATATGATTTTCTAAATTATATTATTTTCAGAAGAATGACAAATATTCTCATAACTGACAAATATTTTAGTTGGATCATACCTGACATGTGGACGATGGAAGACGCTGCGACGGTTCCGTATGTATATAGTACGTGTTATTACGCTTTGTACTTGAGTGGTAAAATGAAAAATGATGATAAAGTGTTGATTCACTCTAGTACGGGAGGTGTTGGTCAAGCTGCCATTCATCTTGCCCTTTACGAGGGTTGCGAAGTGTTTACGACGGTTGGAAGTATCGAGAAACGAGATTTTATAAGAAAAACATTTCCCTCTATTCCCGAGGATCATATCGGAAATTCTCGTGATACGAGTTTCGAACAAATGATTATTCAGAGAACAAGAGGTCGCGGAGTGCAGATCGTATTGAATTCTTTATCTGAAGAGAAATTGGAAGCATCCATCCGTTGCTTAGCAAAGGGTGGTCATTTTCTTGAGATTGGAAAGTTTGGTCTCCAATAATCTTCTAGAAATATTTGCATTTTCAAAAGGCATTAGTTTTCATGGCATCTTATTGGATAAGTTATTTTCTGCAGAACCAGAAAGTAAGGCAATAATGTGGAATAAATTAAAAGAAGGCTTAAAAAATATCATCAACCCGTTATGCAGAAAAGTTTTTGAAAAGCATGAAATAGAAATTGCTTTTAGATATATGGCTGCGGGAAAGCATATTGGAAAGGTATGATCATTTTTATACATACTCATTGGAAGTATAATTAGAATTGAAATATTAAATTCATAAAAAATGCATACACCTTTGTTTTGTTTGTATTAATATTAAGGAATTTAATTCCTTAATAAATATTTAATATAAGTAAAAATCACTCTTATTTATATTTTGAAACACAAACATATTTATGCTAAGAATTACTTCTATCTTCCTTAATTAAAATTTAATATTGAACGTAACTTGTGACGCAAACTTTTCCACTTTAAGTATTTTTATCAAAAGATTTAAAAATAAAAAAATTAAATAACTTTTTCTGATGTATCTTCTCAATTATGTTGCAATATGTAAAAGTTATCCATTATGCTTCTTTTTTCTTTATGTTTGTTTCGTCTGTTCCGATCGAAATCTAGATCGCGGAAACTACCTATCGATCATGCAAGCCTCAGACCTCTCCGAAAACCCATTTGTACGCATCCAAGTATGTCGCATGCGTCTTGCGCTATATGAAAATAAAGTGTTTATCTTGTCAGTACACACCCAAATAGGTCTTATGGTCAGACGCTATCTGGAAAAAAATGTTTTTCTCGTCTGTACGCATCAAGTATGTCGCATGAATCTTGCGCTATTTGAAAATAAAGTGTTTATCTCGTCAGTACGCATCCAAGTGGCATGTCGTACGCGACTTGTGCTATCTGGAAAAAGTGTTTTCTCGTCTGTACGCATTCAAGTATGTCGCATGCGTCTTGCGCTTATTTGAAAATAAAGTGCTTATCCTCGTCAGTACGCATCCAAATGGGTTCTTATGGTCGGACGCTATCTCGAAAAAAGTGTTTTTCTCGTCTGTACGCATCAAGTATGTCGCATGCGTCCTGCGCTATATGAAAATAAAGTGTTTATCTCGTCAGTACGCATCCAAATAGGTCTTATGATCGGACGCTATCTGGAAAAAATGTGTTGCCCGTTTGTACGCATCCAAGTATGTCGCATGCGTCTTGCGCTATTTGAAAATAAAGTGTTTTTTCGTCTGTACGCATCCAAGTATGCCGAATGCGACTTTTGCATTCTGGAAAAAAGTGTTTTTTCTCATCTGTACGCATCCAAGGTATGTCGCATGCGTCTTGCGCTATTTGAAAATAAAGTGTTTTCTCGTCTGTCCGTATCAAGTATGCCGAATGCGCCTTGTGCATTCTGGAAAAAAAGTGTTTTTTCTCGTCTGTACGCATCCAAGTATGTCGCATGCGTCTAGCGCTATTTGAAATTAAAGTGTTTAACTCGACAGTACGCATCCAAATAGGTCTTATGGTCGGACGCTATCTGGGAAAAAGTGTTTTCTCGTCTGTACGCATCCAAGTATGCCGAATGCGACTTGTGCTTTCTGGAGAAAAAGTGTTTTCTCATCTGTACGCATCCAAGTATGTCGCATGCGTCTTGCGCTATATGAAAATAAAGTGTTTATCTGGTCAGTACACATCCAAAAAGGTCTTATGGTCGAACGCTTTCTGGAAAAAAAGTGTTTTTTCTCGTCTGTACGCATCCAAATACGTCTTATGGTCGGACGCTATCTGGAAAAAAGTGGTTTTTCTCGTCTGTACGCATCCAAGTATGTCGCATGCGTCTTGGGCTATTTGAAAATAAATTGTTTATCTCGTCAGTACGCATCCAAATAGGTCTTATGATCGAACGCTTTCTGGAAAAAAGTGTTTTTCTCGTCTGTACGCATCGAAGTATGTCGCATGCGTCTTGCGCTATATGAAAATAAAGTTTTTATCTCGTCAATACACATCCAAATAGGTCTTATGGTCGGACGCTATCTCGAAAAAAAGTGTTTTTCTCGTCTGTACGCATCCAAGTATGTCGCATGCGTCTTGCGCTATTTGAAAATAAAGTGTTTTTCTCCGTCTGTACGCATCCAAGTATGCCGAATGCGACTTGTGCTTTATGGAGAAAAAGTGTTTTTCTTGTCTGTACGCATCCAAGTATGCCGAATGCGACTTGCTCTATCTGGAAAAAATTGTTTTTCTCGTCTGTACGCATCCAAGTATGTCGCATGCGTCTTGCGATATATGAAAATAAAGTCTTTATCTCGTCAGTACACATCCAAATAGGTCTTATGGTCGAACGCTTTCTGGAAAAAAGTGTTTTCTCGTCTGTACGCATCCAAATAGGTCTTATGGTCAGACGCTATCTAGAAAAAAGTGTTTATCTCGTCAGTACGCATCCAAATAGGTCTTATGGATCGAACGCTTTCTGGAAAAAAGGTTTTCTCGTCTGTACGCATCCAAGTATGTCGCATGCGTCTTGCGCTATATGAAAATAAAGTCTTTATCTCGTCAGTACACTTCAAATAGGTCTTATGGTCGGACGCTATCTCGAAAAAAAGTGTTTTTCTCGTCTGTACGCATCCAAGTATGCCGAATGCGACTTGTGCTTTATGGAGAAAAAGTGTTTTTCTCATTTGTACGCATCCAAGTATGTCGCATGCGTCTTGCGCTATATGAAAATAAAGTGTTTATCTTGTCAATCACATCCAAATAGGTCTTATGGTCGACGCTATCTGGAAAAAAGTGTTTTCTCGGCCTGTACGCATCCAAGTATGTCGTATGCGACTTGTGCTATCTGGAAAAAAGTGTTTTTCTCGTCTGTACGCATTCAAGTATGTCGCATGCGTCTTGCGCTATTTGAAAATAAAGTGTTTATCTCGTCAGTACGCATCCAAATAGGTCTTATGGTCCGGACGCTATCTGGAAATAAAGTGTTTTCTCTAGTCTGTACGCATCAAAGTATGTCGCATGCGTCTTGCGCTATTTGAAAATAAAGTGTTTTCTCGTCTGTACGCATCCAAGTATGCCGAATGCGACTTGCGCATTCTGGAAAAAAAGTATTTTTCTCATCTGTACGCATCCAAGTATGTCGCATGCGTCTTGCGCTATTTGAAAAATAAAGTAGTTTTTCTCGTCAGTACGCATCCAAGAGGATGTCGGATGCGACTTGTGCTATCTGGAAAAAAAGTGTTTTTCTCGTCTGTACGCATCCAAGTATGTCGCTCGCGTCTTGCGCTATTTGAAAATAAAGAAGTTGTTTTCTCGTGTGTACGCATCCGAGTATGTCGAATGCGACTTGTGCTATCTGGAAAAAAAAGTGTTTTTCTCATCTGTACACTTCCAAGTATGTTGCATGCGTCTTGCGCTATTTGAAGCTATTTTTGTTTAGAAAAAGTTGCTATGCTTTACTGCACACAATATTTACAATATTTCTGGATAATGTTTTCGATCGGGCAAAAGCTCACTTCGAGAGTCTTGCGCGGATTGAGTCGCGTAGAGTGAGCGAGACAGCGCAACACGGCTGTACGCGTGAGCAAGCGAGACCGCACTATCCAACGGTTCGCGGATTGAGGTGAGACAGCGCAATACAGCTGTATGCGTGAGACTAAGCGAGATCGCACTATCGGAGCACACGATATGAGCAGAGTCCGAATGACAAAGAAAATTCCTCCCATTAACAAAAGTGGAGGCACTCCGCTATGTTTTCCGGTAACTCGCACTCACTTTATGATCGCGGCGGCACACAAATAATCCTTCGACCGTAATGCCGAATTGATCTTGAATATGCACGACACCCGACTTTTCAATTGAGTATGCTCGCGTTGATAATCTCGTTATTTTTCAATAATGACTTAGACGATGATTTCGATTTTCGCTCGTTGCGATAAATAGACGACGACTTCTCTACTCTTCTTCTTGAGAAAGACTTTCCCTAGATAAAGGCCCGGAACGCGAATCAGGTGATTAGGTTTTAGCCTATCTCGTTCAGGCACATAGAATTGCGTGATATCGCGGGTTTTTCCTTGGCCAGGACTATGTATTTACGCGATCACGCGGATCCTACCTGATTTTGATGAAACAAGGACGGCTATACGTATATTTAAGTGTGATCGATCGCGAACGGATGGCGCCATCGATCCGAACTCTACATGAAGTTTTTATTCAATTCGCTAGCCAAATCCAAAAAATCGTTTAAAACGAAAAAGACGCGATACGAAAAACGTTCCGAATAGAACAGTATATTTAATTACATCAGTTTATTTCATTATATTAAATGAAATATTAAAGGGTTAATTTTTAAAAGTCGAAAGACATTAAAAAAAAAATAGATAAATTTCAGTCTAATTGCTATTTAGTATAAGGTTCCCTTTTCCTGGCGTAGGTGCCCTTAAAGATCAATAAACATTGAAACAAATGTTGATTTATTTTTAACTGATTGTATTTAATTAATATTACTTTTATTTTGTTCCTGGCGTAAGTGCTTAAAGATCAATAAACATTGAAACAAATGTTGATTTATTTTAACTGATTATATTTAATTAATATTGTTTTTATTTTGTTCCTGGCGTAGATGCCCCGGCTCTAAGAAGGTAAGTCCTGGAAAAAGTGATACCTCCACGTGGTCCAGGATGGATGACGCTAAATCCACTTCGACAAATTACTGTATTTCGGGGTAGTAAGATAAGTCTGACAAGGGGGAGGTCGGGACTTTGGGAACACCGATTTGAATAAAATTTTAAGTGCGTGTAGCACTCAACCAAAGAAGTTTTTGAGGAAAGTGAGAGGACGCAACGCTCAGCCGTTTTTGAAAAAAAAATCAAATGAAAAATATGGCGTACCTTATAACCAGTGAGTTTAGATTAGGGCTGTGATATACTTCGAGCCTTCGACATTCGAACTTCGAAGCTTTGAAGATTTGAAGCTTCGATATTAAAATTTTCGAAGATCGAAATTTCGAAGTTTCAAGCTTCGAAACTTCGATACTTCGATAATTCAACCTTCGAAGCTTCGAATATATATATAATTAAAATTATACAATTTATTAATTTAAAATAATAATAATTATAATACCGTGATACATTTATAATATTTAAATATTTGTAGGTCATGTGACGTTATGTTGCTTTCGGAACTCTGATTCCGAATTCTTAGAGGTGAAATATAAAGTGTGAAATAGGAATTTTGAAGTCAGTGTAATTGTTGAGCGAGTAGAACACACATCTAATTTAATAACCAGTCACGTAAATTTTTTTATTTCTTTTTGGGAATATTTATTTCATCAATACTATTGCATAGAAAATGATGTATATATAAATTATTGAATTATTTGTAAACATATAGTGATTATTTGCTCCATATTTCTTTCCAAAAATTATACTTTCTTAAATCTAATTATATTATATATTCTTCTTACATATAATAATTTAGATTCTTTTCAATAATATATAATACAACCAACAATTAATTTTTTGAAAAATTACAAAAATTATATATTTTATTTTATTCTTAAAAATAAAAATACATGACTACTTATTCTAATAAGAATTTATTTTGAAATACAATAACACTCGTTGAAACATTTTCAGAGGCAAGGCAACTCCATTTTGATGAAACAATATTGCCTGCAAGCGAAATTCTTTCCGATGCAACGGATGTCGCGGGAATACATAAATATTTTTCCGCCAACCGAGCTAAGTATGGAAATTTTTTTCCATGTGATTTCCACCATTGAAAAGGATCCATATTAATATCAATTTGTGGCTCACAAAGATATAATTGAATCTGCTGAGCTGCGGATGTTAAATATGTATTTACAGGCTTTTTAAAAAGAAAGTCTAATGCACTATTTGACAATGTTTGCGCACTTGATTCTGAGTCTACTGGAGTAAAAGACCTTGCTTTTAATTCGATCATTTCTCTAATCGCGGTTCGTTGTAAAATTGGCTCAGCTTGGAGATCTTTATGACGAAGATCTAAAAACTATGCTTTTTGATATATTGATATATCTCCTTGCGACTCCATCTAAAAACGAGTAGATAGTGCCTCTGCCAACGCTTTTGATATATTTTCAGTTTGATAAGAAAGGTGATTGGCAATTACAGTTCGAATTACTGGACGCACCATTGATAATGGAGCTCCGGATAATACCGTAGTTGAAATTTCAAGTGGTTTAAGGACTGGTATTAAATTTTCGAGCATACTCCATTCATTTTCATTTATCTCTAAATTTTTGGCTTGCAAAGGAGTTATCAGCATTCGATTTGCAAGAACAGCTGTAATAGCGCCACGATTCTCTATAAGTCTTTCAATCATATGCAAATCTGAATTCCATCGAGTACGAACACTTTGGATCAGCTTTCGTAAAGGTAAGCCTAATTGTTCTTGTTTTTTTGCAAGAGCTTGTGAAGCAATAAGAGAATGATGAAAATGAGATACAATTTTGCTTCCTTTAGCAAGCACGATGGAAATATTATCTTCCTTCAGCACATCTCTCACGGCTAAATTTATCGTGTGTGCTGCACAGCTACAATTGAATTCAACATTCATCATGTTCACTGCAGCAACAATATTATTTGCATTATCATGGACAATAGATACAATTTTGGTGTCAATTTGCCATTCAGCAGCAATATTTTGTAAGCTGTCAGCTAAATTTTACGCAATATGTTTTTCACTAAGTTCTTGCATGTTTAATGTGAAGATTTTTGGTTCCCATAAGTTATTTAAAATGTGAGCATTTATATTCATGTAACCTTCTTGAGATCGAGAAGTCCAACAATCCGTATCCAGAGCAATAAATCCACACATATTTAATGTGTGCTGGATCTTCGATTTTAGTTCGATTTCAAGAATACGTAAACGGCGAAGTATTGTTTGACTGCACGGACATTTATATCTAGGTTCAATTTCTTTTATGTTTTAAAAGCAGGATTTGAAGAAAAACTAAAAAGCAATCGGTTAAATGCAATTAATTTAACTAGCGCTTATGTGATCTTTTCGCTGCGTTCTTTGCTAAGAGATGTAACCGTGCGTGCGCGTTTCTGTGGTATAGTGGCGAGATCAATGGAAGAAAGATTGCTTGTGTTAGAAGAAGATTCTTCTATTGGATCATCCATATGCTATCTTGTATGCTATAAATGAGACAAACATGTAAATTATGTATTATAGTATTATTAAAAACATATAAATTATATATCATTTATACTATTTATAGTATTATTAAAAACATGTAAATTATTTATTGTATTATTTATTGTACTAGAACAATACAGGCGCGCTACGCGCAATTTATTTCTTACAATTGATACTGCATATATATATATATATATGCAGTATCAATTGTTACATATATATTTCACACATATATATATATATATATACATATATGTATGTGTGTGAAATATATATGTAAAAATGATATTTACGATAAAAAATAGAAATGTTTATTTATATATATCTATAACGTAATATATACAGGGTGAGCCATTTTAATTAACGCACGCAATTATTTCGGAAACAAAGCATTTTAGAGAAAAATGTTTCAGACAAAAGTTTTATGGTTTCGAGGGGGCCATAAGATGGTATCATTGGTTTGACACTAAAGAGTCATTTGAAAGTCACGTGAAAGCCACCTCAATTTTCTTAAACTGCACCCGCTATATTTTATTACATATTCTTGTAGCTGGCCTCAGAGCTTTCCAAAACACTATAATTAAATGTTTTTTCATTAAGTGCTTTTCGAGTTATAAGGCTTGAAATAATATCTTAATTTTAAATAAATGATAAAATATTTAGTAAAATATTCATTTTTCGATTATCTTATCTTAATACTTTTATGTACAAAATAATGGGAGGAATCAATTGGTGTAAAGAAAAAACAGTTGTTTCGAA